>NDFZ01004434.1:798-38605 GCA_002192655.3 Mamestra configurata
GGAAATCATCAAATGACTTCTTCCGCTCTGGGTGGAGCGGAAGGGCGTGTCAGACTCTTACTGACTAAAACCCATCCGTGTTCCTTCTAAAGCCCTTTGCGTTCCAGGGCCGCGGTGACTCTTTCGAACAAATTCCGCAACCTGAATAAAGAGCTAGCGGGGCCACCTCAAGCACTTAGGGTGCCCCGACACGGATAGGTTAGGTTCGATTGGGATTAAGCGAGTAAACTTAGCTTCTGTGATAAGGGGATAGAAAGGGTGTGTAACTTTAGAATACGATCAACCACTTCAAAAATATCTCAGAAAGTTATTTTAAAACAAAACAAAAATAAAACCCGAACAATAACTTTATTATATTTTCAAGGCTCAATCAAATTCATAGAAGGTTCAGGGCCGATGCAGTAGGGTGGCGCGAAAATTGTTGAAAATTGTTCGGACAAATGAGAGGGCAAGGGTGACTATCATTCTTGTTTAGCCCTTGACAGGTGGATTTGTTCGGAAAATAGAAATGTCCCTTTCCGCCACCGAATTTACTGGTATGTGGGCAATTTGTAAAAAAATGTGTTACAGAATTTTTGTGGACGTGTCAACAAAATGTGTTGTTACCATTTTTCACGTTGTTTGTACGTCTTCATGTTGCTCTTTTTCCTTAAGAATATGTCGAAGGATTCAGCTCCAGCGTGGATTACTCAGCTCAATTTTCCGCGGTTCAGCTCATCATTAAGAAACCAGCATATAGCTCAGCAATACTGTAACTCTCATAAATGAAACAATTTTCATCATCAGATCCGTACTTAAATGTTTTTAACCTCTATATATACGAGTTTAGATACAACATAATCATCATCTCGTCAACCTCCAAAAAAAAAACGGCGTTGCACTCCAAGAGTGCCGGCAGAAGTGAAAACTTGAACATTAACGTGGTGCATTTTTGATGTTTCAATAATAATAATAATAATTTTTCATGTCACCGGCCCGGGGAATCCATCCGCCACATTATTTCCGGTTGTTCTAGTCTGGCTAACGGAGACTATTTGCACAGGCACAACCTTGTAGCCAGGATTATCCACCAGCAACTTGCTCTTAAATACAATCTTGTGGAATCGGAGGTACCGTACTATAGGTATGTGCCCGACCCAGTTCTCGAAAATGGCAATTGCACGTTGTATTGGGATCGGTCTATCATCACTGACAGGACTATTATTGCCAATAAGCCTGACATAGTGGTGATAGATCGACTAGAGCGTCGCGCAATGATTGTTGATATAGCAGTCCCTCATGACGTGAACCTCGTGAAGACTGAGAAAGATAAACAAACGAAGTATCTTGACTTGGCTCGCGAGGTTGTCGACATGTGGGATGTGAACACAGCAGTCATTGTGCCGATAGTCGTGACGGCCAATGGCATAATTGCCAAGAGCCTCGACCAACATCTAAAGAGGCTCTCGTTGGGCAGCTGGATCAAGGGCTTGATCCAGAAAGCAGTACTCCTGGACACGGCGCGCATAGTTAGGAGGTTCCTCTCTCAGGGGCCCTGACCACCGGTAGCTTGGACCCTGTTCCCGATACCGGTGGGCTACTATTTTTTATATTTTTAAATATTTTTATATCATTGTATTTTAATATTTAAAAATGTAATTTGTATGTATATAAAATGAATAAAGGAGATAATAATTTTATTACCCAAACTTACAATTAGTATCACTATGTTGTTAACAAAACATATTTTTTTTATACCAGATTGTAAAGTTTACACATTATTATACACCAATTGACACCCAAGCTAAAATTGAACTTGTGGTATGGGTGTCAGGGCTCTCGTGTTTACAAAGACAAAAACATTTATGACCGGAGTTTCAGTATACTTTACAGCAAACAAAGAGTTTAGGGCAAAAATTAAATAAAGAAGATTTTAATTAGAATAAAGAGGTTTTGGAATGGTTAGGATTAATTTACGCATGAATTGCATATGCATGCATTGAGGCATACATTTTCGCCGCGCGGTAGAAAGAGAGGAGGATATTACTTCCTCTCCTACGCCGCGCCGGCGGTTTACTCTCCCTCCGTCTTACGAATCTTCGATCAGGTCACGTGTCCTGACGCGAGTTTAACATTTTTTACCCATCCCAAGAAGTGCACAACGCCGCTAAAGAAGTTTTTACTTTAAAAACCTCTACTATTTCATGTAATGCCAAATTTTTCAGGCATTCATGAATCTACGCCCGAATACCCTCATCTCATGCGAACTCTCTACCACAAAAACATAGGCCGCCGCACAAAGATCAACAGAACAGGTTCACAGGCCCATGAAGCCGTGACAATGAAACTTAACTCACGTTTTGTGATTTTAAGCCCAACTCGTTGTAACTGTTACAGCCAAAACCGGTTTTAAGTCAATAAGCACATGGTGTCGGTATAAAAATCTGTTATTACACAACCTCGGCTTATTATTTACTTTTTAATGGCTTCATAAAACTACCAACCTAATAGGTGTCTTGGTTAATTTACGTGTTTTTAATGGAGTTATAATTGGTTCACAGATTACCCACAGCTGCTTTTATTATGGATGGGAAATCATCAAATGACTTCTTCCGCTCTGGTTGGAGCGGAAGAGCGAGTCAGACTCTTACTGACTAAAACCCATCCGTGTTCCTTCTAAAACCTTTTGCGTTCCAGGGCCGCGGTGACTCTTTCGAATAAATCCGCAACCCTGGCAGGCTCTGGCCCTAGCGGGCCCTATCTTCTATGCTGACATCTCTTTGAGGCGCGCGTGGAACACAACGCGCCATTGACCCGGGCCTGGTGGTGATCGGACAGCAAGCCACCCAACGCTCGCCGTCCGTAGGCCCTCGCCTACGGTGGCCGGGGATCGCCCTGCGACTCCCGACGCCCGGGGCGTCTTCTTCTGTATTCCTACAGCTGCCAACTAGTATTATTGCTAAAATTGATGTGATAAATGATCTGGTGTCATTGGAGGAATTCATTTTCAACAGTCAACTTGGAAGTTCAAATTGACATTGGCGCAAAAAAGCTCTATTTTTGTCTTCCTTGACTTTATTTGTTTTTAACTGACTTCCAAAAGAGGAGGTTCTCAATTTGGTAGGGTTTTTTTTTGTTTATGTATGTACACCGATTACTCCGAGGTTTCTTCGATTTACATGATTCTTCTTTCGTTCGATGCGGTATACTTGCTATTTGGCCTTGTGAAAATTTTATTCAGTTTGGCCCAGCAGTTTTTATTTTATGAGCATTTTGCTTACTTGGATGATGTTCACAACTAAAAGTGGGTCGGTGTCAAAAACGAAGAAACAAAACTAAAATCACCGACTTCCGAAATTAAAGTTTTTTTTTATTTGGAAGTCGGTTGTATTTTTTTGTGAAAAAGTTTTTATTGCTCTCATCTCTTAGACGGATCTGCCAGATACCAGCTTGATGCCCTTGAGTCAATTGAGAAACGAGCCAAGAGGATCATCGGCAATGATTGGCTCGTCGAGTCGAAGCTCCAAAGTCTTGAGAATCGATACTGAGTTGCTAGCCTGTCGGTTTTCTATCGGTTGCATTTTGGGGAGTGTGCGACGGAATTGCAAAGTTTAATTCCGCCAAGCCCGTTCATAATCGGACCGTAAGACCTGTGGCGATGCGCCACCGGTACATGGTGGACATCCCACCCACACGCACGAAACGTTTTGGGAACACATTCATTGTGCATATAGCTAAGGAGTGGAATTCTCTGTAACCTGGGAGTCTTTAAGTTAAGAGTGAATAGGTTGACTGGACAACCTGGGGACTCGGTTGGCTTGTGAAGATGTCTGCGCCGTACTTGCGCCTGATATTTTTGCAATAGCAAGTTGCACATTGAAGTGTTGCACACTTTAGACATTTCACTATTATAATTTGTACACGGTTGCGTAGAGATCAAAAATCGACGGTTAAAGCTGTTTCGTGAAGAACCTAAGGTTTTCATTATTAAACTTCCAAATGTCCACTACTAGAAATTCAATTGGGCAACCCCAGGTGTTGGTTCTAGGCAAGCGTGCTCTATCTTCGACCACCTCATCGCTTACTAACAGGTGAGATAGTGGTCAAACGAGTGCCTATCAATAGTAAAAAAATAACCAGAAATCGAGGCTTAGTGTCTGTTACATATAACCTATTTCCTAACTACATTCCAATGATCCAACAAAACCCACAAAATTTCTTGCACCTAACCGGGCGTTCTCTACAAAAACTTGACATTATTGTACAATTTGACGTATCGTCCGAACATTAGGCCGTGCCGAGGCGGCCGATATTGGGAAACACATCTATCATGCCGGATGGAGGGTGCATCCAATATGGTAGTTATTTTCGCGTCTATCTCTAGTAATTGATGGGATAGTTAGATGATTAACTTTTCTTTGCTGATACTATTTAGTTAGTCTTATCAGGCGAAATACATCCACTGCTGGACATAGGCCTCCCCCAGGAGGGGGAGAGGGGGTTGCCATAATCGCTACGCTTGGCAGGCGCGTTGGCGATCGCAGTGTAGCTGTTGCAATGCACAGAGAATGTTGCTGCCCATTCTCTGGTGAGTTTTGTTAATAATCAAAGTTAAAAAAACTTTTTGTTATAATCGTTTTGTTATTTAAATCCAACGATCTGCTTCGCACTTTAACGTTTAGAGAAAAAAAAAAAGTATCTTATCGCTGAAAGTGATTTCGTCCAGACAACCTTTAATTAGATACCTGAAACTAATTAAATAATTGGTATTTAAGCAACAAAACTGTTTAGCAAAAGCTTATTAATGATGTATTTAATTAAAATAAGTTACGGTGTAGATAAACTGTCGAGATAATATCTAATGTATCTTTAGGTAATAGGGTATTAGCCAAAAAAAAACTAATCGTTCCGTCAGATAGATTTCCAAAAAATATTGGACACGTATTTTTTCTTTTGTCACGTAAACATAAAATGAAGACGATGAGTGTGCGTTGGACGTCAATTACCAGTTTACTTTTTACCGGCAAGTGCCTACGCCTACAAGTTACAAGCCCCCACTCCTTATCTTTAATGCGTTTTATCTTCGTATTTTTTTATTGATTTGATAAAAAAAAAATGTACTTATCCAATATTTTTCGATAATCTTATTGACGGACTAAATAGAATCATATTTTTTTATCCCAGGCAACATCCCTATTACGAAGAAACGGTGTACTGAAAGCAGTTTCAAAGTCCGTTCATACTCAACTATATTTTTCACTATATTCGTGACAATCTAAAAAATCTGATTTGACAGCTGAGTAGAGAGAAATTTCTGACCCGCTTTACAAATAAGTGCGAAAGAGATTTATTTCATGTCTCTTTCATTGTTACTAAATGTAAATGAATGTTGTATCCTGCTGTCAAATCAGACTTCTTAGATTATCACGAATATACCTATCCGACAGCTCTACAATCTACAAGCCAGATACATATCTGCTGGGTAACACGGCAAAACCCTTGGCAAGACTAGCAATACCAGGCAACTGACTGTCCGTAACGACTGTCAAAGACGTACAAATGACAGCCAGGACCAACAGCTTAACGTGCTTTCCGAGACGAAACAAAGCCCCTGTCTCAGTATGTAATTGATGGTCACCCATCCATGGACCGACCTTGGCAAGCGTTGCTTGCTCTTGTATATTGACTCGTGCAACAGTAATCACGCAGATAGTGAATCATTTTCTAATATATAATAACCACAAAACTAATTCACGTTCAAATATTCCAAATCGCCACAGTCTAAAAACAGAGTCTCAAATAAAGTAACCACAGCGCAAAACCTTTGTGCCAGTATACCAAGTGGCACAACATCAGCTCATAAATCACACTTGACCTGCTCCCTAACATACGCAGTATACGTACACAATAAAACACCACGTGTGACCTAATAAGTTGTACGATAAATTCTCCCTGGCCCACCTCTCAAATCTGCCGAATAAATACAAAATCGTTGGATATACTGGTGTGTGGAAATATAGGGGAAAATATTTGGTCAGGAGCCGACCGAGGTGGTGTGAATGAGTTTATATGTCACCCAAGCAAACTTCAATTCAATTCACTTCGTCAATTGAACATTTGGAATACTTTTTTACGCATCACAATTTGATAGTCTATAATATGTCCGTGCCGGTCCGAGAAATTGTGGACTGACATAAACTGGCGACCAATCAGCACTCTGGTCTACAATTTATCTGTTTTGGTGTGATAGTTAAATTGGAAACGTGGAACCTCATTGGTCTTTGTTGATGTGAGCTCACATCTGAACAGACCAATGAGAGTTTCCAATTTAACTATCACACTCACAATTTAAGTAACAATTTCCCGAAATCCTTTGGGGAACGAGAAAAACGGGATATGCACTTACGAAGTCGCGGGCAAAAGCTAGTATATTATAAGTATTTACATAATTATAACGTAGGGCAGTCCCCAATGGTCGTCCATCAGTCCCACAAAATTGAATTCGGCGCTTGAATGTTTTCCCACTAGCATCGACATGTGAGTACTATTGGTTTTATAGAGGTATGCAGTACAGGGAGTTAAGTCCCGTAAACCTCAATTGAAGAGAAGGATCCTCCGACCGGACGGTTGTTGTGTCCGGTTGGCAACTGCCCTATAGAAAATTTTGATACCGCGATGCAGGATTTCGTTGGTAGGTCGTCGCTGACAGGATAGATGGCGTTGCGGTTCTTTTTGTTACCGTACAAATTTCGCTTATTCGTTTTTCATGTGGCGTACAGTTTCTTAACGGGTACGTACACAAAACAGACCCGTATATTTCCAAAACTAAGTATTGACTGCCTTTCGTATTTTCCTGTCATTCTTGCTGCGAACGTAATTTATTTGAACAAATAAATATTTTCGGTAAACAAGATAACTAAAACTTGCAGTCATTTATTTATTTACTCATAATATTATTTACTTGCTTTACTTTACTTGTAGTCAGGTATCTGTCTATATTAATAAAAGTGAATCTCAAAATGTGTTACTGCGCAAAACTCGAGAACGGCTCGACCAATTTCGCTAATTCTTTTTTGTTGTGTTTTTTATGGTCAGGAAAAGGTTCTTTTGAAAAAAAATCGGGAAAAAAATATCCATCCGGGCGAAGCCGGGGCGGGCCACTAGTATTTAATATATGAAGTAATATGTTGTGTGTGTTTATTTTAGAAAGGCTAACTTTCCTTAATTATTGAACAAGGATATTGCATAGAAAATAAAAAATCAAAATATAATTTTTGCTTAATTTCAAAAAAGTGTAGGTATGCAAAAACACATCCGAAAAAAGTATTCAACATTTCATCGTAACTACTTCTTCTGGGTAAGCTCGCTCCATCGTCGACTTTGTCTCTGTCATCTATGACCTAAACTATAGTCAAGAGCAGTACCCATCTCAAATAAAAAAATAGTTTAAAAAAACAAGCTTTTATAGAAAAATCCAACTAAAAAACAGAAAATAAAATTTAATAAATTTGATTAAGAATAATGTAAAAAAGAAATGAATGTACATTATTGTTAAAAAGCGTGGGGTGCATTTAAAGTGAAGATATTATCAAAGTGATGATTCTTCTACTCATTATCTGTCAATAAAATGTTTATACCTAACTATTGACACTATGCACCCCACGCTTTTTATAATAATGTAAGTACATTCATTTCTTTTTTACATTATTCTTAATCAAATTTATTAAATTTAATTTTCTGTTTTTCAGTTGGATTTTTCTATAAAAGCTTGTTTTTTTAGTTTTTTAAACTATTTTTTTTTTGTCAAAGGTTATTTAAATAGAATATGTGTAGCTATAATAAAAAAGTGTGTATTTATGGATAATGTTTTGCTTTGTTAGAATATTTTTTAATTTTAATTAATTAATCCTGGCGAATCTAATTAGGATAATCGGATATTTTAATTGAATTCTTGCATTGTCATCGATCCTTGACAGGTGTGCAAAGTTTGAACTAAATCTGATCGTTCAAAGTAGGGCAAAATCGAGCTCAAAAGGGTCGGTTACATACATACATACATACATACATACATACAGGTGAAGCTAATAAAAGTGTGTTAAATAAAACAACAGGTTGCACTCCGGGAGTGCCGGCAGAAGTGTAAACTTAAATATTCACGTTGTGTTTTTTGATATTTTGGAATGGTTAGGGAGTAATTTCTTGCTTTAATGATCAGTATAAAAGAACTATTTTTTTGTGGTAAAATACAATATTCATTTATTGCGCACAAACATGACAATTTATATTACATTAAAAATATAACACTTCAGAACTTTCCCTCAGTCTTACGAATTTTCGATCAGGTCACGTGTCCTGACGCAAGTTAAACAGACGTAGAAACCGCACGTTTGGTCTACTTTAGTTACTTTCACAGCATTATGTCGTACGGTATTTTGCTGTGGGGTCGGGCTGCTGACATTGAATCCATATTTATTTTACAAAAGAGAGCTGTCAGAGCCGTTTATAATCTGCGTCGCCGTGATTCTCTTAGGGAACTTTTTAAAAAGATTAATATTATGACAGTCCCTTGCCAATTCATTTATGAAAATATTATGTATGTGCGGAAAAACCGACATCTTTTTAGTAAAATTAGTGATAGACATAATTTTAATACTAGAAATAAAGACAAATTAGATCAACCATTTTTTAGATTAGCTAAAGTCCACACTTCTTTCATGGGGTATTGTGTTAAATGTTACAACAAAATACCTTCTGACATATTAGAACTAAATGAAAGAAAATTTAAAACTCATGTTAAAAGTACACTTTGTGAACAAGCATATTACAAATTAGAAGATTACATTCAGGATAAGAATGCTTGGAAACATGCTGGTCCTGCTCCATAGGACAATCAAGGGTGAAGGTCAAACTGGTTGATTAATGTATTAACTTTATAGATATACTGTTTCTTTTTTTGTGTTTTTATTTTTCTGTTGACTCACACACTGTTGTTTAATTAATGGTTCCAATGTTTGTAAATATGTGAGTACAATTTACCTAAATTTCTTTAGGAAATTAATAAGTTTACCTCTGCTGGTGATACTTTGTTCTTTAAGTAGCATACTCTGGGTGCATCGTCCTCACATAATATTAAATTAATTTTTGTATACCAAATTTTGTAAAATCATTATTTGAAAAGAGTAACTATGGAGTTTCTTGTCCGTTCTTCTCCATAAGAATCTACCTTTCCGAATGGACAGTAGAGTCAGTAGAGTCACTTTATTAATGTAACATTATTATTTTACTGAACTGTAAACGATGACGTTCAAAAGTGCCGTTTAATGGCTTAATTGAAATAAACGTTTTGACTTTTGACTTTTGAAACGTTTTTTACCCATCCCAAAAAGTGCACAACGCCGCTAAAGAACTATCACTTCAAAAACTACACACATAACTGTGTCTCCATCTCGGCAATAACAAACCATCCTTTGTAGACTCTTTTCAACAAAGAAGACGCTATTCCAGTCTAAGAAATCAATCAATGCATTTTCTAGACTCAAAGCTCATGCATAGAACAAAAGATTCAAAGTAGGACCAAAATAAAGCCACAGACAGATGCAGGAGAGCTTTATAAAGTAGCAAAAGCAATGCATCCGAATGCGGAAACCACTTTGTATTCACCAGGGAATCGATCCTATGGCCCTTGAGATGCAAATACGGTGACAAGATTGGAACTGGAACTCTGTCATTTGTGGCTTTGGAGTATGAATGATTGATAGAGTGCTTTGATCTCAGATAGAATATTGGAATATTTTGTAGGTAAAACAAATATTATTTACTAGATGTCGAAAATTATCCCAAGGGAATATACTCTCGGGATTAAACGTATCCTATGTATTTTTCCAGACTATAATCTACCTCTGTGCCCAATTTCATCAAGGTCTGGTCAGTCGTTCTGATGTGATTGAGTAACAAACATCCATCCATCCATTCATCCAAACATCCAAACTTTCGCATTTATAATATTAGCATAGATTGTTATATCTAGCCAGAGCTTTAAAACGGTCACAACTTCGGGCCACTGCCATACAGTATTAGACATCCAGGTTGTCCCGCCATGTCCTTCGCGTTTTGGAGTGCTGTGGAATGTTTCGATCGTGATCTGTATACAACAAATAATATATAAACACAACATAATATTGCGCCAGTATGATCCGAAGGGTTAAGCAGAGTTCAACCTATAGAACATCAGCTATTTTGTTGTTATATTTTAGTCCCTTGTAATAAGACAATACAATAATTCTTACAAATTTTTACTTAGCACGTTTTAAGCGACATACAATAAAAGGGACCCAAAAACATTTCGACCACCAAGAAAAGTAATTAATTAACACAACCCGCGTTTAGAAAAGAAGCTCTGGTCCTGTTTAATTTAATTTAATTAAGTAGGGAAAGAAAATAAGTAAGGAACGAAGTTTACGTGACATTAGTGACGCGCCCCCTGGGGCGGTCAGGCGATAAATATTCATCGAGAAAGAGAAGAAAATTTCACATCTTTTATTTAAATTATGAAATAAAAGATATGATTTTTTTTTTTAAATATCTAGCAATTATTTGTAAAACTCATTCAGAGGCTGTAGAGAAAGTGCCATCCTATCTGCCATAATGATTATCGTTAAGTCAAAATGTAATGGATGTGGATAATGATGGATTAATGTTAACGTGCTTTCCAGGCGTAGAGGAATTTTGGTATGTTAAAATGGACACCCATCCACGGACAAATCTCGGTAAGCGTTGCTTAACCTTGAAGATAGACCCGTGCGGCTGTCATTATTTAAATTATCGTACCAAAATCGAATGTTTATGGAGCGCGGACGTTGGAATGCATGCTACCATCTTATATGAATGACTTAACTCTGGACATCTGTAACGCAATAAATGCAAAGAACTGCTCAAGAGTGCTGAAGAGATTGACACGTGACTGAGCTTGTAAAAATGTTATTACTTATGTTAAAAAAAAAGCCATGAGCTCTTCAACCGTGGCTGTTCCCAAGTAGTAGTTTATATGTGCACCAAATGCAGCCCTATTTCATGTCCAGGCTATCTCTTTCCATTCCAGGTTACCTAAAAGAGATCGCGAAAAGCGATAAGGCCGCTAATTGTTCATTTTTTTTGGTTTAAGGTTTTGGTGTACAATAAAGAATATATAAATAAAAAAACAACGGGTTGCACTCCGGGACTGCCAGCAGAAGTGAAAACTTGAACATTGACGTTGTGCATTTTTGATATTTTGGAATGGTTAGGGAATAATTTCGCACGAATTGCTTTAATTATCAGTATAAAAGAACTATCATTTATGTGGTAAAATAAAATATTCATTTATTGCGCTATCGTACACAAACATGACAATTTATATTACACTAAAAATTTAACACTTCAGAACTTCCTGACGCGAGTTTAACATTTTTAACCCATTCCAAAAATAAGTAAATGCTTCTTGAAAATTTTACATAGCGCTCTATTTCCTCATTCATACTCTGTAGTTAGTGTCTGAGAAATAGCGAGCCAATTTGTTGTTTGTGATTGTCAGGTCTAAATTATGTTTTGTTATGCTGTGCTTATTAGTTTGCGCTACTAATAAGGCTGTTTTTTTGAAAAATTATAGAATATTTATTACAATGTATAATTATTACCAGTAATGTGACCTCCATTTCCATTGTATACTTAAGTCATTTTTTTTTTTTGTGTTTAAGGTTTTTTTTTTTTAAATAAATTATTATTATTATTGTTTATTATGTACACCATTTATGTTACACAAAAGATAGATGAAGAAAACATTACATAGGGTTTTTTATTTTATTTATTTATCATTATAATAATAATAATAATAAAAATATTTGTTTACTTCCACAAATAACATTTATAAACTAACATATAAGGAAACAATTACAATTATGATTACGACAATGTTCATTTGTGGGAGAGTTGTGCCTAAACTAAGCCGTGACTTGTATTTTAGGACACCAGGGACTCCCCTATACAGGCAAGGTAGACAAACAATGCAAAAATTTAGATTTAATGTTAAAACAATTTGTTGGAAGAAAAAAAGAAAAACCAAATAACATAAAAGAAAGTAATAATAAAATGTATTTGTATGAAGTGTAGTGGAGTAACAGGTACGTGTGGGCGTGTGGGGTATGGATGAGGTGTATGTATATTGTGCTTGTCTGTGATGTGTGTGTATGTGTGAGTGTGTTTGTGTAAGTAGTGTTGAGAGGGTGAGAAGGTATGTGAGTGGGTTACGTCTTACTAGAAGAATTGCAACAAAATATGAAGAAAAAAAATATATATAGGTAGAATTACTCATTTAATACCTAATGACGTTTTTATTACCAGTAGTTCCTCTGTTTTTGTGTAATCCAATTTTAGTAGCCAGTTAGTTAATATTTTAGATTGATTGTAATTAAAAATACCTAATTCCTTATTTAACTTATTGTAGAGTACAGGTCCTCGGAAAGAACAAAATTTTCTGTAAAAATGGTGCTACAAATTGCATAGTGTCTCCTCGTTGTTAATTTGGAAAGATCGAAAGAAGATGAACCCGAATGTTGCCTCAGAATTGTAAAAAGGATGTAAATTTGTCGTACAGTTAAAACCTCAGCTTCCTGATACAAATCGGCAGTGGGGAAGAGTCGTGGTTTTGAAAGGCCAACTTTCAGAATTAACCTTTGGGCTCTCTCTATTTCCAACATTTTAGTTTTACCGACACCTCCCCAAGTTGTTACACAATATGACAATATAGATTGAACAAGAGCACAATATACCATTTTGAGTGTTTTACCATTTGCTACCTGTCTAAGCTGTTTAAAAATATAAGTAAGTTTCCGAACTCTTTTAGATAAGTTGTGAATATGTTCATTATAACCAACTTGACCTTACAGTTTAAAAAACCACACAAACAAGTTATTGGTCTGTCAAAAACAAAATTGAAATATTATTAAAAAAAAACAAAATACCACTGTGAACAAAACCTGACAAGTATAGGCAAAAATAAAAAATTGAAAAAACAGAAATTATAAATGTCTCATAATACAATCATCAATAAACAATCAAGAATAAATAATAATACTAAATCAAAGGAAACAATTATTAGAAACTATCAATTATTACAGACACACTGAATGAGTTAAATTAGATTAGAAAAGAAATTAATAAAAAAAAAGAAAAATAGAAATTATCAACGACATTGAATTAGTATGAAATTATCAATTTACAATTATAAATATACAATAATATTAAATCAAAATACTAAAAACAAACAAAAGTACACAATTATTTGAAAAGTCAAACAAAATAATAATTAATTTAAATTATTAAATTAGTCACAAGAGATTGTACTAGAGGCAGCAATGGACTCTAGGTAACGAGTAGCAGGGTGACACAATGGGCGGCCTTAACGCTAAAAGCGATGTTTTGAAGACAACCTTAGTAGTTCGATATTTGCTTTATTTAGTAGGTGTAGGTACCTATTTGTTTACTGTTTTGACTTAATTGATCAGTTTAACAGTATTTCCTTGATTTTGTGTTTGTTTTAGCTTGCTTAAAGTAAACCCGTTAAGCAAGCTAAACTGTTGAAACGCTAAGCGAAAACCGATACTGCTTAATCATAAATAGGTACTCATATTATAAATGTGAAAATTTGTATGTTTGTACACTTCTGGACACATCTATTGGCCCACCTCAGAGTTTAGGTTTCGATGGCCCCTACCGAAATATGATTGCTAGATTGAACAAAAACTGTTGATGCAGTTTTAAACCTGATACATTTTACCATCTTTTTCGATCGTATTGTTTTAAATTTGAATTCAGAATACCATACGACATGGAGCTACGCCTAACAAGTCGGATATGCGCCTTGTTAAAGGCAATTGATTTTTGAATAAAAAACATGTTTTATCAAATAAAGGTTTAATTTAATAACGCGTGTTGCCTCCATGGGCATCTACCACAGCTCTCATACGATTAGGCATAGAGTTTATCAACCGCTCTATGCAATTTTGAGGGATCATCTCCCATTCCTCTTCTATGGCAGTTTTCAACTCCTGCATCGTCTGGGCAACTGGCTGACGAGCCCTAACACGTCTTTTTAGCTCGTCCCACATGTGCTCAATGGGGTTCATGTCTGGGCTTCTGGCTGGCCAGTCCATAACTGTGATGTTCACATCCCGAAGATATTCCCTGACGATGCCGGCCGCATGGGCTCTTGCATTATCATGCATAAAAAGGAAATTTGGGCCCACATAGTCCGCGTATGGTATCACGTGAGGTTCTAAGCACTCACGAATGTACCTTTCAGCATTTAATGTTGGCAGCCGTGGTCCTGTAACAACCTCAAGTTGAGTTTTGCCGCTCGCGGATATACCGCCCCAGACAGTCCATGAGCCACCGCCATAAGCAACCCTCTCTTCAAAGCAGCATTGTGCGAAACGCTCTCCCTTACGTCGGTAGACCTTCTTCCTTCCATCATTGCCATGTAACACAATTTTAGACTCATCAGAAAAGAGTACACGGCTCCAATCTTGCTGTGTCCAATTTAAATGACTGCGTGCGAAATGAAGGCGCGCTGTTCGGTGGGCTCGCGTTAGTTTGGGCCCATTAGCTGGCTTGTGTGGTACCATATCGCGTTCTTTTAACCTTCTCCGAACAGTTCGAGCGCTCACAGATACTCCGTGGAAGTCGCGAAGTTGGTTTTGTATCTCAATGGAGGTAAGGTGACGATTTCTCAAGCTGGTCGTCACGATGAATCGATCCTGCCTTTCAGTTGTGACCCGAGATCGTGGCCTTCCTTGGCGACGAACAAAGCCGCCAGTCTCTAGGTACCTCCGATAAACATTTCGGACCGCAGATCGACTTAAATTAAGTTGAGCACTCACGTTTCTTTGGCTGTGTCCGGCCTGAATAAGTGCCACAGCTTGGGCGGCGACTTCAGGTGAAGTATCCATAGATTATTGATAGAACCTCACCTTAATGTTAAGAATAAGTAATGTTTGTTGCAAAACCAAAGATATCAATCACTTTTTCAAGAATTAAATCCAAGTAAACCAATAAAACCAAGTTTTCTTAGTATTCGATTGTTTGATATCAACAAACAGGCTCCAAATTGTCTTTTGTTTCTTTAAATTCTGTGTTCGAAATTCAAAAAAAGACTATTGAATGAAATTGTGAATGTGCCAGGTTCAAAACTGCATAAAAACTTTTTGCTTGACCTAATATAAAATTTTAGCTAGGACCAAACGAAACTGAAAATACAAGGTGGGCCAATAGATGTGTCCAGAAGTATATGTTTGTGCAACAATCAGGCAAAAACGGCTGAAGGGATTTGGATGAAATTTGGCACACATATTGTGCATATCCTGAAGTAACTTATAGGCTACTTTTTATTCATTTTTATGCGAGCGAAGCCGCGGACGAAAGCTAGTCATAAATACTTATACAAGGTGTAACAGAAATAACGCAATAGGTAACTGAAAATACCCGATTCCCTGATTAAATTGTTTCGTTTGTGAAATGGTCGTTAAATGATATCTTCAAATGTTTTTCAAGATAACATTTTACCACTTTGTCGCGGTGTTTAATAGTATACCCCATACCAAATTCCAACTTTTTAGTGCTAAGCGTCTTTGAGCTAAACCACGGACGGACAGACAGACGGACATGGCGAAACTATAATGGTTCGTTGTTGACTAAGGAAACCCTAAAAACGAAAGATTTGACTGTTTTTTTTTTCATTGCATAGATGCGTCATACACCGACATCACAGCTCTAAATAAAAACCGGCCAATTGCGAGAAGGACTTTCACGCAAGGAGGTTTTTTCCGTACCAGAAACCGAAAAAAAAACACGTTTCTTTAATGGGAGAACTCTTTTAATTTTTAATTTAATTTTTATTATTTTTCGTTAAAACGGTAATGGTAATTTCAACTTTCCACCTATTACGGTTCTTGAGATGCAGCCCGCTAACAGACAGACGGACTGAAGTACAGTGGAGGCTTAGTAATAGGGTACCGTTGGTAACCCTTCGGATACGGAACCCTAAAAACAGTGCAAGCACAATCGGTACTAATCGGAAGCCAGCTAGCTATGTGTTCACGCGAGGGATATAGGATCGCGGCAGTTGCCTTTATTTTAGTGTGCGAGTACCGCATCTATAGTTTATATATAATTAGTTATGACGTTGCCTTTAACTTTATCTTGTATAAATGCATTTTCTTTCTTTCCTACCCTTTTTTATTAATTTTTTAAGGATTTGAAATCATCAAATGTATTCTTCCGCTCTGGGTTGACCGGAAGGGCGTGTCAGACTCTTACTGACTAAAACCCATCCGTGTTCCTTCTAAAGCCCTTTGAGTTCCAGGGCAGCGGTGACTCTTTCGAACAAATTCCGCAAGGCTGGCAGGCTGTTGTTAGTATGTACCTCCTGCAATTTCTCTTGACATACTCATTCCCGATGTTCCCTGTCTCATCATCGTCACAAAGAAAGCATCCGAGCTAGTTCGAAGCAGAGTTATTATGCCGTCTGTCATTAGTAAACAGGAAAGGTGTTGTTAGTCGCACAAAGGTGCAACACAAAGACACCCTGCTTCATACTTCGATGGGTCGGTATTGTCATGTGGGCCTTTGTCTTTGCAAGTTCTTGTCTTCGAGATGATTTGGATGTATGGAGTTTTTTTAATTGGGATTTCTGCAAATGGGTTTCGGTTCGACTGGTTTTCTCTGATGTTTTCATGTACGATGCATTCAGAGAGATTCATTTTCAATGTCTGTAGTGAGAATTGGATCCTTTGATGAGCAGTGTAAATTTTGTCCAATCTTTTTGGCTATAATAGAATGTACGAATGGTACTGTGCCGCGAAAATAAAAAGACACGTTCCCTGTGTTTGAAAATGAAAGGGGGAAAATAATAATAATAATAATATCTCGGGACAACTCACACACGGTCATCGGATCCCAAACTAGGCAGAGCCTGTGCTATGGCAACCAGACAACTGATAAACAGACTTATATATTTCTAAATACAAACATACATATTGTAGACAAATTACACCCAGACAGAACAAATGATCATGCTCATCACACAAAGATTTGTCCTGGGTGGGAATCGAACCCACGACCTCCGGTTTAGCAGTCAGGGTCACTAACCACTCGACCATTAGGCCAGTCTAAATGGTTAAAATGAAACAAAATGATAAAATACAATAAAATTATAGGCCATACCTTAATTTTATTCTATTTTATTATTTGTTGTAATAGCAGCAATAGAAATACATATTCTGTGATTTCTACAGTCTAGCCTATCACGGTTCAGGAGATACAGCCCTCTGTTAGACAAACGAACGGCGGACGGATGGGCGGAGACTTAGCAATGGGTTTTATTGAAGATTTTTTTCATCACAGAACCTAAAAAAAAATACGATATCACCGAGAGGGTACAGGACTGGTCGATAAGGCGATTCTTGGGGGTGGCCTATGTCCAGCAGTAGACTTCATTGGGCTGAAATGATGATGACAGTATCACCTACTGAGTTGACGTCATAAAAAAACATTTTACAAAAAAAATACAGTCGAGGGCTTACCATAGTCACGAGTTAGTAAGAATCAATTTCCGCGTGTCATACATTTTTCAACACATTTGCGAGAAAATAGTTCAATCGGTAATGAAACAAACTTTTTGTTTTTAGATATCAGTCGGAAAGTCACAACAATCTTTGATGTTCCTTATGAAAATAGCGTTAATTTAAAAATGGAACCGTGTGCGCGTGGTCAAAATTAGAACTACATCTTTCGTCTCATTTTCTGTTTAGTATTAAAGCGAGACAAACGTATTGACCAAAAGCGCTTCCAAGGAGGTTCGGTCATTCAGCTTATTTATTCCAGTTATGTGAAACTCCTTCGTGGATTTTTTTTTTACTTTTATGGAAATTAAAAAAAAACCGTATATGATACGCACGGCGCTCTACAACGAAGAGTGTGGTAAATTACGTATTTAGAGGAGAGTAGGTACCTATTCTACCGCACGTTTCATTGAATGGTGCGTAATTGATAACTTTCAAACAATTTATATAGGCTTCATAAGTGCATTTTTTGATCAAATGTATTGAATGATATATAAACATCCGAATTGGTAACCTTCTCCTTTTTAGTCGATTAAAAATCAAACAAATGTATATCTACTACGTACCTCGTAAAACGAAAAATATATGGAGCCAACACCCTGAACAACAAAACATTTAAAAATATCAATTTTCATCAACCATAATAAAAATCTACATTAATACCAACCACCCCAAAAAATCCAAAAGATTTTAATTACTCTGGCCTACCGTAAAAAACGTTAATCAAACAAGTATCAGCCGTTATAAAAAGGTGAAATTTCCTTTGTAACCTTAAAAAATTCTTTAATCTTCGCCATCGCATAGAAATTTGATTAATAATCCATGTTCGGTGACCGTGAAAGAAAATTTTATTTTTCGGAAGCTTTTAAAGTTAGGCTATTTTCAAAACCATTCGATATTTTACGAAATTGTGAGTGAAATTAATTGTACCTATGTCATCATTATATTATTATATAATTGTAACATATTATGATCACCAGAATATTTTTTGCCCAAAACAATAGGTAACTGCTCTGGGATTTATTTTCTCCATTGGGTTAATTTTTATAATTGTATGTCCTTTTGAAACTTCCTCCACTCCGCTTGACTTTTTCGCCATGACAACGGAAAGTAACTCTTGAGTCGAGACGTTAATATCGATAAATTATAAGCCATAACTGTCAAGCTGCTTTATGGGAGGTTGAGTCGAGTCAAGCTGAAGGTATGACACTAAAATACGGGTAAGGATTCGAATTTCACCTAAACCAAAGGATAGGTAAACGAAATATACCAATAATAGTTTTTGTTTATTTTCAAAATCTTTTTTTTGAAAATTCAAAGTCAAAGTCAAAGCATTTATTTCAAATAAACCATTATCAGGTACTTTTGAATTGTCAAAGTCAGTCCGTCAAAAACATGAAGCTATTTGCACGTTCGAAAGCGTAGATCTCTATAGAGAAGAACGTGCAAGAAACTCCACGGACACTCTTTTAAATCATTTTATGTTTACAGAAATCCTGGTTACATAAACGTTTTTGCTTCTATATATGAGAACAATGTAAAGAAAGAAAAAAACAATTTATAGTATGAAATATCAAAATGAGGCAGTGGCAACCAAGGGATGACCAGTCTCCACTGACGGCGCCCGTTCACGAACATGACGCGTGCATCAGCACCATTCAGCTCAACCATTTTGAAGGGAACTGAATGATCCGATACACGCGCCACCATCAGCGAGACATTGGAGTGAGCATGACACACCCTCAACTGCCCCTGCTATTTCATGTCAAACAAGGAAACTATCTATTAACATAATGGTCCAGGGTTCTCACATTTACAGAACTTGAAATAAAAATTGCTTCTAAATTATATAAAACTATGAATATCAATCTGAAAATACAGAAAAAGAAAAGTTTATTCCAAACATAATATAAGATTATGCGGAATAGTATTATTATTAGACATAAAAGAGGGTGAGCATCTCTTCCAAATATAAAACCTAACTAGTGGAACCAAGCGGCTGAGGCTGTGGAGCAGGACCGGCATTTAGCCAAGCATTTTTATCAAGGATATAATCTTCCAGTTTATAATATGCCTGTCTACATAGAGTGCGTTTTATGCATGTTTTAAATTTTTTCTCATTCAGTTCGAGAATCTCACGTGGTATTTTATTATAAAACTTAATACAATATCCCATAAAAGAAGTGTGTACTTTAGCCAATCTGAATCGGGGTTGATCTAATTTATTCCTATTTCTAGTATTAAAATTATGCCTATCACTAATCTTATTAAAAAGATGAATATTTTTCCGAACATACATAATGTTTTCGTATATGTATTGACAAGGTACCGTCATGATGTTAATATCCTTAAACAGTTCCCTTAGGGAATCGCGCCGACCAAGATGGTATATGGCTCTGATGGCTCTTTTCTGCAGAATAAATATAGACTCGATGTCTGCAGCTCGTCCCCATAATAAGATACCGTAAGACATTATACTATGAAAGTAACTAAAATAAACCAGCCTCGCGGTATCTATATCAGTAAATTGACGGATTTTTCTGACAGCATATGCTGCTGAACTTAGCCGTCCTGCAAGAGATGTTAAATGAGGACCCCATTGTAGCTTTGAGTCAAGCGTGATCCCTAGGAAAACCGTGTCTTCGACGAATTCAAGTTTCTCTTTGTCCAATACTATGTCGCAAGTATTACTTTTGACATTCGGTAAAGCAAATCTGATGCACTTAGTTTTTTTCCCATTTAATACTAAATTATTCGCAGTGAACCAATTTTGGACCTGCTGTAGCGCATTATTTACGTCGTCAAGACTTGTAGAACGTCTATCTATCTTAAAAATTAAGGACGTATCGTCAGCAAATAACACCATCTTTGGTTGGTTTTTTAAAAGATGGAGTAAATCATTAATATACACTAAAAAGAGGAAAGGACCCAATATTGAGCCTTGTGGTACCCCCATTTTGACTTTTAAACCCCTTGAATTAACACCGTTTATTTGAACTTGCTGCTGTCTGTCATTTAAGTACGACTTCACTAAACTAATAGCAAGGTTCAATTGGCGACCATGACCGAGCTCGATCAGCAGTATCAATTTTGCGTGCTAATAACAATAACACCATACGCGAATTGCACAGCCATTTTACCTTTATTGTCCCATATGTGGGAACATTCTATTACGATCGTTCGATATTACCTTTTTATGGGACGATCTTCCTGCAGTGTAAAGTGATGGCACCATGAGAATTTTATCGATGAAAATTTACGATTGGGTACAGAATACAACCCTGTGATCAAGTCAGGAAACACAAGGACAGTAATTATTTTTCTTAGTACGTAATTATTTTTTGTTATGACAATACAGAGTTTGAATAGAATCTTGATTATTAAGCGTGGCATACATTTTATTTTGGAAAATTTAGCAATTCTCAGAAGTATTTATTTGGATGAAGCAACTGGCACTCATCAAATCATCATCACCTTCCTAACTTTGTCCCATGTGATTTGAGGTCCGTATAACACATTTTCCTTTTTCAACTCATCTTGTCTTCATAATATAGGTTTTTTGTAAGTAGCATGAAGTCTGACAAATAATCAAGATTCATGCCAGAATACGGCTCTGAGGATTTAATTAAAACCAAAGTTATTGTTGACAGACAACGGTATTTTTATGACTCATTTGAGGTTGAACCCTTTTGAGGCAGATGTGCTGCCATCTACCGGTAAGCTGTTATTACTGTTATTTTAAACATGAAGTGTGCAATTAACCTGTTATAGCCTTTGTTTAAATACCAAGTTTAACTGAGCCTGCTTGAGTTACCACATGAAATAACATTGATAAGTTAACATTTAAAAAGCCTAGTTCATTAAATATCCAAAAGTTTTGTTGGAAGTAGTTGTTAACAACTTAGGTAAAACAAGTTATAAGACAATTTAACTTGGTCTATACTTAGGTTGTATTGTTTCTGAAACTGTTCACGTAGATTCATGAAATACTAGTAACCCGCCCAGCTTTGCACGGGTAGCAGAGCAATGTAAGCTCCCAGTCGATTTCCTACATCTTCTACAATAATCGTCATAATTCGGCAATTTACACAAAAAACTCTCTTCTTGAATCATTCCGCCTATTGCAATGGAACGAATGGATTTTCCAAAATCCGTTCGGTAGTTTTTGAGGTTATCTCATTTAGACAGACACACAGACGGAGCGGGAGAATTTGTTTATTAATATGTAGAGATGGATTAATTTTATTATCTCTGTTAGTGTGTGCTTACAAATTGGGAACCCATGTTTCAGTGAAATTGGTTTGTTTTTTCTTTTTTACCTAGATTTTACGCTGTTCGTCTAGCACCACATCGGTCTGTTACTAGGGATTTAATTGAAAATATTACCCTTCTTCTGGGGAAGTCGGGTAAAAGGTCGATAAGTAACTTAATAAAGGTTGCTACAATATTACACGAAGAAAGAACAACATAAAAAATACGTTCTCAAAAGTAATAACATCACGCTCAACAAACATGAAAAGTATATTACAAGAAATCCCATCTCGGTATAATTCCCTAGACACTCGATATCTTCAAAAGCTCGAATTGAACTCTCATATCACATGTTAAGGAAAAAATCCGTAATATAACAGATAACTTTGACGTAATCCGCACATTATTGGATGGGTACTCGTTAAGCGTGACGGATCTATGTCGAACGGGATCAATAATAAGCCGAGCCAGACGAACGATCTGAGAATAGTATCCTTTTCGGTGGGGACGTGATAAATTCGAATTTAGAATAGGCTTTTCTTTTGAATTTTTGTTTTCTATTTTTTTATTTATTGATGCTTGGAGTAAGTAGCTGTAGTGCAGCAAACGTTTCTGGCTCCATTTAAAATTGCCATAATCACCGTGGAAATTGATACGATCTATCATTTTTGTATGTTCTGTATGGTGTCGGACGTCAAAGAATAGCAATATCCCATCACTTCCCGTGGGTGTCTTAAGAGGCGACTAAGGAACTCACAAGAGAATGGCAGCAACATTCTCTGTTTATTGCAACAGCAACATTGCGATTGAATCGAATTAATCGATGAAATCGAAGGACCATCCCTTTTGGGGGAGGCCTATGTCCAGCAGTGGACGTCTTTCTGCTGATTTGATGATGATGGTGATAATTTTTGTTCAAGGATAGCGTCGACATGACAGGGCAATGGCTTGCTGTACTAAAGCTTTTTTTTTGTGTAAACAAAAATTAATCATTAATCCCTCAATTAGATGCGGTATGGCTACTAACTTAATTCATATTCAATTTACTCTTATAAATTTCCAGAAATGACCTTAAACAAACCGCACCTGTAAAGTAAAACCGTTACTAAACGAAATTATGAAATTTTATAGGAGAGCCAATATTAGAAAATAGTCACTGTTTTTAGATAGATGGCAATGATACCTCAATTCATGAAAATTTTCGTTTAGTAACGGTTTTACTTTAAAGGTGCGGTTTGTTTAAGGTCATTTCTGGAAATTTATATTTATATTATATATATATATTATATATAATATTATTTTTATTCCCCTTAATTTGTAAGTATAATAAATAAATAGCCCCAACCAAAATACAACTCAAGCTATACAAACAAGAATTATGACGACGGGGATGCCTAAGTCTAGTATTTAAAAGGACCTAATTTTAAATACTAGACATTTTGATTTGATAAAGGAAATATTCCTATTATCTTTTAACCTTGTTATAAAAAAAATCTTATAAAATTAGAATAAGTGTTAATGTCTTTTCATTCTTAATGTGTTTAAATTAAGTCCTTTAACCTTTAAGAGGTTCTAATTTTTATAGCATCTGCTTATATTACACTTTCAGCGTGTCTCATCTTTACTATAAAATAAAAAAGACACTGAAAATCAACCAACCTAAATGTGATGAAGGAAACTTCAATTAGGTATCACATTGTTACAAAAGCTCAAAGGTTGTAAAGGTCTAAAGGGAATACAATTTAAAGACCTAATAAAATCAGTTGCATCAAAGAATATCAGACAAAGAATAATTGAGTTGAGAAAGTGCTGAATGGCATCGTAAAATTTCAAGAATACCGCACCGGGGAACTTGAGATTTGGAAACATTTGGATGCAAACTTGGTTTCAAACCGTAGCGTTTTGTCGGCCGTGAAAAAGTGTTGTAACAGGCCCTAGAAACTGATAAATGCACTAGTTCAAAACACACAGTACAAAGTTGGACTTGGTTGGGCTGGACCTTAGGCGTCGTTTTAATAGAAAGAGAGCACCGGCAAGTTCGTCATGCTCCCCTAGATGTCACTGCTTGCGGTAGCGTCGGGGGTCGGGTTACCTCCTTCCCTCAAACATGGTGAGGGCGGTAATGGCTGATCTTTGCGTTATGCTCGTGAACGAGTGCTGCTTGTAGTGACTGGTCGTCTTGCTGGTCATAGTATTTTTTATTTTTTTATTATAATTGTTGTATTAACGTTAAACTACTGTTTATTATTAGTATTATGTTAGCTCTAGTTCATCACTTGTGGCTCCAGTCACAATCCTATTGTTAGACTATACTATTGCACGTGTTAGCGGGCACACCATTTATGCCCGGAGGCATAATTAGTTTGGTTTACTTGTTAATGCTTGAGTTTGTCTATTTCTGATGGCTTAATGGAGTGTGCTAGCTACCAAGTGTCAATTAATTTCATTTAATTTGATTTACAGTTTGAATATTTTATTTTCTGTGTCTGTGTATTGTAAAATACTTTGCATACTATTGTATGAATTCAAGTTTTTTAAAGCTTAACAGACAGATGTGTTGCTGGGGAGTTTGTTGCACCACTTCTTCTTCCCAGCTACAACACTAGGAAGTGGTGACGGGCGGGCGTTTTGGGGTACTGTCTTTATAAGTGCTCGCACTCAGCCTAATTTGAATAAATGACTTTTGAATTTTTGAGAGTAACGCGCGAATACGCAATCGATGTGAATAACAGGAAACCCGAACGTGTTCTCGCGCCGACATACGGTATTGCCGAAAAAATGTTTGCGTCGATCGCTTGTTCGCGCGATGATTGCTTTGTATCAGAGGGCCAATTTTACTAATTTTTAAGTCAGTCGATCGCAATCTGTCAATAAAGCCTGAATTTCTATATTTTTTTGACATATTGCGACTTTTGACGTTTCTTTAAAACTAGTAGAATTTTATTGGCACTCTGGGCGACGCGGTGCCTTAGGAATTTTCTATGGGAATTCACTTTATTTAAGCACTAAGGCAACTAATTTGTGTAATTATAAATACTGAAAGGTAATTGCAAGAAAGCATCCAGTGACTTTTTGAAATATAAAAAGTTAGATGTAAAAGTATGAAAATCAGAAGGTATGAACAGTTTTAATCGATTTCAACAAAGAAGGAGTTCTGTATTTTATTTCAATTAGAAAGATACATTAACAAATAATTTTATTTATGTTAGTTACTTCTCTAGTGTACCACTTCCAGCGTCAAGATCATTTTCTAACAACCGCAGCAGTCCCGCATCCAATATGTTCCCGTATGTCCCCAACATCGACGGCTTGTTAAATAATGCCCTATTGTAATCGAGGTGACGTTTCATCCCTCACCGCGACCCGGCGACGTTATTAATCGATTCTTTACGAGAACACAGTTTAATCGAGAGGTGGGCCTGCCGATATTTTGTGGCTGTGTTTTTTCAATGTGGTGAAATTTTCAAGTCTTTGGTTTTATTATAAACGTGTTTTTTTGCTGTTGTTTAGATTTTTAGTTTAGATCTTTTCAAGGTTTACGATTTTAGGTAGTCTGCTTAGTTTTTAGTTGAGTTAGGTTTTTTAAACAGTTTAGTTTCTTTTGTCATTTTGCTGGTACAAAAGGGTAGGTAATTTTAAAAGGCAGAAAATAGTATTTCAAAGTTTTAGATGAACCTTCATACAATATAAAGGTTACTTTGTATTTTATTATTTTTCAATTGCATTTTAAAGGCAATAACACTTAATTACTCTTTAATCCGTTCATAGTCGTTACGTTCAATGTTGCGTTCTTACAGTCAGTTACACTAATAAAAGTTTTTTTTTGTTAAATATACAGCCACTGGCTTTTGCCTCCGACTTTGTACGCGCATATCCCATTTTTCCCGTTCCCATATAGCCTATAGCCTTCCTCATGAATGTGGCTATAATATAAAAAAAAAAAAATTACAAATCCGACTGGTAATTCCAGAGATTAGCGTGTTTTTGGAAGCGTATAGGAGCGTGAGAAATGATAAGCACGACGGAGATTTAGAGACAGTATAATGCAATACGAATTACAATTGAAACAAGCGAATAGAAAGTTACGCGAGTGGAAATGTTAACATGCGGTAGCGAGCCAAAGCAGCGTAGGTTCGCGTTGAGGGCTTCTAGCTGACTGGTCGATGTCGTCTGCGGCTTGAACGGGCTGCGGAGGCGGCGCGGTGCGCGGCGTCCGGGGTGAGGCAGGCCGACCGGTTTCCGTGGCAGGCGGCGCTCGCGCTGATGCGGGTGCGCGCGCCTTCACGCCAACATGAAGAAAAGGGGTAGATAGGCTAGTAAGCTTACTGTGAACAAAGTTACGTTTATTATTTGTGGGTCTGTTACATTGACGCCACATGTTCAAACAAACAAACTCTGCAGCTTTATTATATTATTAGTATAGATTATATTAGTTTAGATAATTGTTATTATCATCATCACAATGTTTGAAAATAATCCTGCTACCCACTCCTCCAAGAAAAAGACATGACAGTTTGTGTGTTTGTTAATTAAACACGTCAAACACTAAATTCTGTTTTTTTTTTTTAATATTATTTTACAAGGGCGAAGACGTTGGTAAAAGTTAGTAATACCTACCTATACTATAGAGGTAAGAGGTACAAGAAGTAAAGTCCCGCACACCTCCACTGAAATGGGAGGATCCTCCGACCAGACGGTTATTGTCTCTAGTGGGCAACTGCCCGATAGTTGATATTCGGACTGTTGTATGTGTTCAAATCGCACGGAGAACTTTGCTTGCGCGATGCAGGATTTCATTGGTAGTTCGTCGCTGACAGGATAGATGGCGTTGCGGTTTTTTTTTGTTGTCGTACAAATTTCGCTTCTTAGTTTTTCATTGATGCCGCTATACCACTGTTTTTCTTTGAACAGCAACTACTTACCTACTAAACGAACGTTCTAACAAAAATATTCTGCAACACTTTGTTTCACTTGCCATCTACAAGGAATGCTAGCTTTTATATTTCAACTTCAGCCAAAACAGGACACAATAGAAAATATGTTTTGAAATATTATAGTTGTTCGGACTCCTGAATGGATGGCTCCATTTGTTACGTTCAAAATGAGCTGTTGAAAGTCTGGGTATGCTAGCAATAAGTTCCTATAATTTGTCATTTTGTGGTCTATTCTAAGAGACTAAAGGTTTTTTATTTTTTTCAGTAGACTAGCACTGTTTTTTGCGACATGAAGTTTTATCTCCGCGCGTAGACGATCACAGATTGAAGTTTTAAATAGGACTAAATCTGAACTTATATGATAAAGACGTAAAATAGTTTATTACAAACAAAAAGATTAGAACTTTGTGAGCTCGGAAAATATTTAATTATGGTTTTTGTTGCAAAGCTGTTTTATGCCGAAAAATGCACAGTTCCTGTGGAATAAACTAAGGAAGCGGAGCCGCGGGAAAAGCGAGTCGATTAAAGAGCATTAATAAGTAATTTTAGTTTACAATGTTACGTATTGCCTCTTAGGTCATAATATTTTTCAGCAGCAGTTAAAATATTAAAAATAACTTCTTCATCAAATAGGTACTTACTTTAATTAACAACTGAATCGAGAACCTCCTCCTTTTTGATAAAATATAAAAAGTCTGTTATGGCCATAATATTCTCAACAAATAGGGTATTTGACTAAAAAAATCAAATTAGTCCGAGTCGAATTAGTAGATTTCCTCAAAATATTGGATACGTATTTTTTCGTTTGTCACTTAAACAAAAAATGAAGGCGATACAGTGCGTTGAAAACTCGTGTGACGTTCACTCCTTATCTTTGATGCGTTTTATCTTTGTAATTTTTTATTGATTTAATAAAAAAAAAAACGTATCTAATATTTTTCGATAATCTAACTGACGGACTAAATATAATCATATTTTTTTTAACCCAGGCAATATTCCTATTATCAACAAAATATTCTCAAACTGAAGGCAACTTGGATTAGAACCTACCTCAATAAAAGATAACACCCTGTATTAAAAAAAACAATTCCTATATTTAGGCGTCGGATTTAATTTTAGATGAGCAATAAACAGCAACAAACAGCAAATAACATGGAATATAAATTGCGTATGTTATGGTTCTGAATATAAAATAATATCCGAGAATAAATCATATTAGGTGTAACCCTGCGTTTAGATAAAACATTAAACGCCTGTTTATATCCATAAGATGCGTAAGGGTGTATACAGGATGAGTTATTTTTTTTGTTATTTTTGCATAACTTATTTATACAACATATTATTATAAATACAAACTCAGATGGATGGTCGGCATAATCTAAGATGTTGGGATTAAGGAATTGGAGAGAAAAAGCAGGTAATAAGTTCGAATTTCCATCGGTTAGATTTCAGGGTGTGTGCGTCGAAATTGCATAATTCCGCCATGGCCATTGGATTATGGTGGACATCTCACTTATACTCTCAAAACGGAATTAAATTCATTGAGCGTTTAGCTACGAAGTTGAATTCCCTGCCGGAGTCTGTGTTTCTAAATCGCTAAAATCGGGTTGACATTAAGTCAAGAGTAAATCGTTTCCTTTTATGGAAGCCTGCTCCATCATCGACCACATCACCACTTTCCATCAAGTGGGATATTGGACGAGAGTAAGCCTACCAATAGTAAAAAAATACAATCGACTTTCAAATAAAAAAAAAACGGTACCTACAAAGTATAAAATAACTTTAATTTCGGAAGTCGGTGTTTTTGGTTGTTTCTTCGTATTTTAACACCGACCGTGGTACCGAACACCTAACAACAACATACCTACGTTTATATTATATCAGTTTATTATTATTTATAAGTATTTTTTTTAAATGTAACGGATCGCTGTCTGTACATGGAAGATTTATGAGAAAAAATATTATTGGGACCTTTATCAACGTAAATAGCACCCAAAACAATGATTGTTAGATTTTTTGTCGGTTTGTCTGTGCGTTTGTGCATGCTAATCTCAGAAACGGCTTATCTGATTTAGGTAAGCTTCACTTAACATTTAGTGTTTGTTTCATCGGCTCATAAATAAAAAGTTATGCCAATTTAAAGAATCACGTCGAACATTTGTTAAACTA
The DNA here is from genome assembly GCA_002192655.3 of Mamestra configurata. NCBI lineage: Eukaryota > Metazoa > Arthropoda > Insecta > Lepidoptera > Noctuidae > Mamestra > Mamestra configurata. Next base: position 29,783 of record NDFZ01004434.1, read on the forward strand.
TCTAGATCTATCTTTTCTTTCTCTGTTCAGTAGCGTTGACTGAAACTTTAGTATAGTTCGTAATCTTAAAACAAAATGTCTGCCCCAAGTAACTATTCCACGCGGACGAAGTCGCGGGCAAAAGCTAGATTAAAAATAACTATTCAAATCGGTTCATAAATGACGGAGTTATAAAGTAACAAAGTCGGACCAAACTAAGGCCCACACTCGGCAATAAGCCTTAGACGTGTATAAATAGAATTATCCAGCATTTAAAAGATACTTTCAACATAACTTGTTACAAAAACTGCCTTCTAAATCCACCCTAACACACGTCGCCTTGAAAAATTAAACAGTTTTATTTATTCATAGCCATACCCGAGTGAAAGGTTATGGTTTGTGGTCATACATATTGTATCAGGATTACGAGTTTTTGTGGCCAGCCCCGAACCGTGCGCAGTTATATTTAATGTCTTTGGTTTAATAATCTCCGAGTTTTGAATGGGAGTATGAATGATTTAATATTTGATTATGAGTGTACAGGATATTGTGTCTCGTTTGTGGAGGTAATAAGCCGAGCAGGAAATGTGAACTTGTATCTTTTGTCAAATAATATTTAGTATCTGGATGACCGAGTTTTGCACGTTTTTTTTATGAAAATCGTTGGAGCCATTTCCGAGATTCAGATTATATATACATATATATAAGAACAAACGGTCCCGACAGACGTTGTCCTGTCCGAACGTTTGCTTTGTGTATGACAAAAAATTATAAAAATTGATTGCAGTGCCACCTACCGGATACAATTGTGAATCTAAACCATTCTCAAATCCCCTTGAACACACACCAAAAATTTCATCAACATCGGTCCAGTCGTTAAGGAGGAGTTCAGTGACATACACACGTACACAAGAAATATATACAATAAGATTGCTCGTTTAAAGGTATTAGATTAGATAAGTGGGGTACCTGTACAATTATCTGAACATAAGTAGGGTGTTGGGGTCTGCGTGAACTTGGCAGATTATATCCCAGCAGAGCACAAATAAAGTGAGTTCTATTTGCATGCATTCATAGTTCTAGAGTTATCTGCTACCGGAGGAGCAGATCATATTTTCATTCGACTTTTTTCCAGGAAAACACCAGAATAATTTCCAAAAAGTATCAGGAACTCTAAAACTATGCGGCATGCGAATAGAACTCACATTTTTTATCGTATTATATTAAGTTACCGGATAATGGAGGTGTGATAAGCAGACGCTACATATAAAATGCTGGTACTCAGGTACCAATACTGGTATCCGGTTAGAATGGAATATGTTAGAATGGATAATAATAGCCCCACTACCTTGACCCCAAGGTAGTGGGGCTATTATTATCTAATATATAAAATTCTCGTGTCACGGTGTACGTTATTGAACTCCTCTGAAACGGCTCGATCAATTTTCGTGAATCTTAGCGTGCATATCGGCTAGGGTGGAGAATCGGACAACATCTATTTTTCATCCCCCTAAATGTTAAGGGTGATCCACCCCTAAATATTTTTAAACAATTTTTTTGTTTTTATTTTTTTCAGAACGTGGCATTAAAAAATACATACTACCCTAAATTTTCATCTTTCTATCACCAACCCCTATTTTTTAATAGCGATATTAGGGCTTTAATTATTTTCTACTCTCGGCGGTCGATAATATAATTGGTCATTTACCACTCGATCAGTTAGTTATTCTTGACTATTTATTTGGTAGAACACGCTAATGTGGTAAACATAGATCGGGGATACCAGTGAGCGTCGCGGGCGTGAGCGACCCCACGGATATGGCTAATGCTTTTCAAAAACATTTGAATGTAAACTCGTGGTTGTGTGGCTATAGCAAACCGTCAAATAGCATCGCGGGGTTGGCCGTGACCGGGGCTCCTCCTGTCAGATTGAGAAGTCTCCTGTCAGAAGAGAACATGGTGAGGGGAAAATCCCCCGGTCACGACGGCCTCAGCGTCGAACATCTTAAATACGCTGGGGTACATTTACCGCGAGTACTTGGTATGATTTTAACCTATGTATAAGTCATAGTTACTTACCTGTAGAACTTAGCAATACCATCGTTGTGCCAGTAATAAAGAATAAGACTGGTGACGCCTCCGATATCTCCAACTATAGGCCGATATCGCTTGCCACTGTCTGTGCTAAGGCGTTGGATAGTCTGCTTGATAAAATTCTAGCTAAGCATATTGTTCTCGAGGGTGGTCAGTTTGGTTTTAGACCGAACTTATCTACGGATAGTGCAATTTTATGCCTCAAGCAGACTGTCCAATATTATACAGACAGAAAGACTACTGTAATGGCATGTTTCCTGGATTACGACCTGCTTTGGCATAAGCTCACTCACGACACCACTGTCCCGGCTGATGTAATATCACTGTTCAGAAATTGGTACAGTAGTCAAAAGAATACAGTTAAGTGGGCAGGCTCATATTCTGATATGTATGGGTTGGATTGTGGGGTGAGGCAGGGAGGGCTGAGCTCCCCCCGTCTTTTTAACCTACACATAAACAAACTGATAGGTTGGCTTAGTAGCACTAAAATCGGTTGTCACATAGACGGTGTTTACGTGAACAACATCAGCTTTTTTTTTTTTCAAGGATGGGAAATCATCAAATGACTTCTTCCGCTCTGGGTGGAGCGGGAGGGCCTGCGACTCCCAACGCCCGGGGCGTCTTCTCCTGTAGCGGCGGTTGGGGCGAAGGCCTAGTCTTTCCCTCGCGCGGCCCGCCTCCTCCTTCGCTAGCATTACTGCTTCGCAGAAGGAGGTGACCGCTTCCCAAGCCTCCTCGCTCCGGACCATGGATTCAACCAGGGCCGGACGCGAGAGGTCGCCGCCGCCGATCGCCTCGACGAGGACACGGCGGTGCTCAGCCCAAGCAGGGCAGACCTCCACCGTATGCTCCACCGTGTCCTCCAGGCGATCCTCACAGTGCTGACACCCGAGCGTGTCCTCCCGCTTAATCCGAAACAGGTACCTCCCGAAACAGCCGTGTCCGGTGAGTACCTGCGTCAGGCGGAAGGTGAGGACGCCGTGGCGCCTCTCCAGCCACTCCTCAAAGAGGGGCCTTACCGCCGCAATTGTGGCGTGCCCAGCGCTGGGCCGCGATAGTCGCAGTCTCCATACCGCCATAGTATCCTGCCGGAGCTCCGNGCGGTGCTCAGCCCAAGCAGGGCAGACCTCCACCGTATGCTCCACCGTGTCCTCCGGGCGATCCTCACAGTGCTGACACCCGGGCGTGTCCTCCCGCTTAATCCGAAACAGGTACCTCCCGAAACAGCCGTGTCCGGTATGTACCTGCGTCAGGTGGAAGGTGAGGACGCCGTGGCGCCTCTCCAGCCTCTCCCCAAAGAGGAGCCTTACCGCAACAATACACACAACATCAGCTACGCTGATGATATGGTGCTGCTGAGCCCATCTATCGGTGCAATGAGTCTCACTCTCATTCTCTGGGTCTCCTTTAGGTCGGGTTTCAAGGTTTAAGTATTTGGGCCACTGTGTCACTGATAACTTAAAAGACAATGTAGACATAGACAGGGAGCGCAGGTCGCTGATCGCAAATGTTTAATCATTTATCATTTATCAATTATCAATTATCATTTATATGGTACAATTTTATTATCTATTATAGTAAATTAACTTGGTCTCGAGATGTGAACAAAGTCAAAACTAGACACACACAGTCCTGGCGACAAAGCACTACACTACACAGCCCGCAATTATTCATTAATATTTTTATCTTTGTAATACTTAAACGCAATTTCAGATGCTACAAGTCGATATGGCTTTTTGTTTTATTTTATTTACATTTATGTTTCTTTTCAACCATTTTGTTTTTGACAGCCAACCATAATCTCCCATTTGCGCCCGCGCGCTCCATTCTCTTGTCTATGACATCGACAAATGAAACTGGAGCGCTGGGCTATTGGATGTCGGCTTATTTATTGTATGTATGTATCTGTTTTTTTATTATTATTTATATATATATGTATTTATTATTGTTGCATATTTACCCATATTTATACTTATTATTTTATTTGTATATTTCTTTTATATATTCTCCATGAGTGTATCCGTAGCACCACTGACTGGTCCTATCAGAATACCAGCGCTGCGTTATTTATTTTTTAGATATCGCAGCATAAGCTGAGATAGGGACCATTTTAGCCTCGCACAGATAATTATTTTATTTTACAATTATCCATGTTTGTTACATAATATTACTGTTTAGTTATTTATTTTATTTTACTGTTTTGTTTGTCTTGTGCGAGTCCCAAATAAACATTTTTTCTTTACTTTCTTTCTTTATTTATCATTTATAAAATAATCAGACTGATGTAGATGCAGAGAAAAGCAAGTTCTAGATTTTATTTTGTTGTCTCTGAATTTATTGAAAAAATGTTTTATTATTCTTAAGCAAGCCCAATAAGGTCTTAAAAACACGATCCAATGTTTAAAACGGAGTACATTAAAATTTAATTCCTCAAAAAATTATAGTGCAAAAAGTACAAATGTTAATGGTGTATCACATCAAAGATGTTAAACATTTTATAACAATTATGCTGCTGAATAGATGGGCTGTAAACCTGTGTACGTCAAAAATACAGGGACGGACTTGGTACTTTGATGTTTGAGGACAAATGGTGTCAGGTTCTACAAAACTGCATTATTAATATTATTTTTAATTAAAAGTAAAATAATACAAATAATGCAATAAAATGCTATATCGCTTTACCCGACGCAAAAAAAATACATCAAGATCGGTTAATAAACAATAAAGTTATGCCCTAATAGATAACCCCCAAAAACATGTTAATTCAGATTGACTTGTTTGCATCTGCGTACCCCTTCACAGCGTACCGGCGTGATGTTATGTTATGAAATGGTGAAAACAATAAACAGATAGATTTTAGCAATCCCGGGAGATTTGCTATCATTTATTAAAGAGTTCTGTTGCTTACCTCCGAAGGTCTTCATCAGACCATCACCAAATTGAAATGGTACCAGTTTGGAAAAATATTCTTCCAAACAAAAAGTAATTATCCAAATCGGTTGACAATTGGCGAAATATCGCTGAACAAACATTATTCCTGGGATCCCAGCATCAGATCATGACTTATACCTTCCATCATCAGCTTATCAAGATGGGATGTTGATTACCAGGCACAATTATCTGAATCGCATTAGAAAAAATATGAAAAACATTGTATGTGCCTTGGATCCCATCATCAAATTCTGACTTGGTACCAATGGGATCACCTCAGGAGTATAGGCTTTCGAATAAAAACAGAAACATCAAAATCCATTCATAATTGACGGAATGATTGCATAACAAAAAGAAAAAAAAAGTCGGTTAAAAATGGTTTAAGGTTCTTTAAACGGCATAGTAAAGGAAAATCCTTCGACGAGACGGGTGACAGAAACCCGACGGATTTACTGTCGGGTTTTTGTGTATTTCTATCGCACAGGTAACTCGTATATCGTGATCTTGGATTCATTAGTTTATTTCATATGTGGCGGTACAAATGTCGCAGTAGTAAGTGCAATTAACAACAATTTTCCACAATTAATAAACTGTGTGCTATGCGATTCCGCAATGTGTTGAGGGGAACGTTTCCAAACGTCTTTTATAATGTGCACGGCAAAGGTGTGGAACTCTCTGCCTGCGTCTGTGTTTCCGAACTCATACAACTCTAATCTCTTCAAAATTAGAGTGAACAGGCTTCTTCTGGGTAAGCTCGCTCCATCGTCGACTTTGTCTCTGTCATCTATGACCTAGACTAGAGTCAAGAGCAAACCCATATTAAATAAAAAAAAAAAAAAAAAAAGTAGACACTATTCTACCGTGAGGAAGAAACTTGCAGATTTGACCAAAAAATACAGGGAAGGACTTGGTACTTTGATGTTTGAGGACAAATGGTGTAAGGTTCCTTAAACTGCATTATTAATATTATTTTTAATTAAAAGTAAAATAATACAAATAATGCAATAAAATGCTATATCGCTTTACCCGACGCAAAAAAAATACATCAAGATCGGTTAATAAACAATAAAGTTATGCCCTAATAGATAACCCCCAAAAACATGTTAATTCAGATTGACTTGTTTGCATCTGCGTACCCCTTCACAGCGTACCGGCGTGATGTTATGTTATGAAATGGTGAAAACAATAAACAGATAGATTTTAGCAATCCCGGGAGATTTGCTATCATTTATTAAAGAGTTCTGTTGCTTACCTCCGAAGGTCTTCATCAGACCATCACCAAATTGAAATGGTACCAGTTTGGAAAAATATTCTTCCAAACAAAAAGTAATTATCCAAATCGGTTGACAATTGGCGAAATATCGCTGAACAAACATTATTCCTGGGATCCCAGCATCAGATCATGACTTATACCTTCCATCATCAGCTTATCAAGATGGGATGTTGATTACCAGGCACAATTATCTGAATCGCATTAGAAAAAATATGAAAAACATTGTATGTGCCTTGGATCCCATCATCAAATTCTGACTTGGTACCAATGGGATCACCTCAGGAGTATAGGCTTTCGAATAAAAACAGAAACATCAAAATCCATTCATAATTGACGGAATGATTGCATAACAAAAAGAAAAAAAAAGTCGGTTAAAAATGGTTTAAGGTTCTTTAAACGGCATAGTAAAGGAAAATCCTTCGACGAGACGGGTGACAGAAACCCGACGGATTTACTGTCGGGTTTTTGTGTATTTCTATCGCACAGGTAACTCGTATATCGTGATCTTGGATTCATTAGTTTATTTCATATGTGGCGGTACAAATGTCGCAGTAGTAAGTGCAATTAACAACAATTTTCCACAATTAATAAACTGTGTGCTATGCGATTCCGCAATGTGTTGAGGGGAACGTTTCCAAACGTCTTTTATAATGTGCACGGCAAAGGTGTGGAACTCTCTGCCTGCGTCTGTGTTTCCGAACTCATACAACTCTAATCTCTTCAAAATTAGAGTGAACAGGCTTCTTCTGGGTAAGCTCGCTCCATCGTCGACTTTGTCTCTGTCATCTATGACCTAGACTAGAGTCAAGAGCAAACCCATATTAAATAAAAAAAAAGTAGACACTATTCTACCGTGAGGAAGAAACTTGCAGATTTGACCAAAAAATACAGGGAAGGACTTGGTACTTTGATGTTTGAGGACAAATGGTGTAAGGTTCCTTAAACTGCATTATTAATATTATTTTTAATTAAAAGTAAAATAATACAAATAATGCAATAAAATGCTATATAGCTTCACCCAACGCAAAAAAAAAAATCAAGATCGGTTAATAAACAAAGTTATGCCCTAATAGATAACCCCCAAAAACATGTTAATTCAGATTGACTTGTTTGCATCTGCGTACCCCTTCACAGCGTACCGGCGTGATGTTATGTTATGAAATGGTGAAAACAATAAACAGATAGATTTTAGCAATCCCGGGAGATTTGCTATCATTTATTAAAGAGTTCTGTTGCTTACCTCCGAAGGTCTTCATCAGACCATCACCAAATTGAAATGGTACCAGTTTGGAAAAATTATTCTTCCAAACAAAAATAATTATCCAAATCGGTTGACAATTGGCGAAATATCGCTAAACAAACATTATTCCTGGGATCCCAGCATCAGATCATGACTTATTCCTTCCATCATCAGCTTATCAAGATGGGATGTTGATTACCAGGCACAATTATCTGAATCGCATTAGAAAAAATATGAAAAACATTGTATGTGCCTTGGATCCCATCATCAAATTCTGACTTGGTACCAATGGGATCACCTCAGGAGTATAGGCTTTCGAATAAAAACAGAAACATCAAAATCCATTCATAATTGACGGAATGATTGCATAACAAAAAGAAAAAAAAAGTCGGTTAAAAATGGTTTAAGGTTCTTTAAACGGCATAGTAAAGGAAAATCCTTCGACGAGACGGGTGACAGAAACCCGACGGATTTACTGTCGGGTTTTTGTGTATTTCTATCGCACAGGTAACTCGTATATCGTGATCTTGGATTCATTAGTTTATTTCATATGTGGCGGTACAAATGTCGCAGTAGTAAGTGCAATTAACAACAATTTTCCACAATTAATAAACTGTGTGCTATGCGATTCCGCAATGTGTTGAGGGGAACGTTTCCAAACGTCTTTTATAATGTGCACGGCAAAGGTGTGGAACTCTCTGCCTGCGTCTGTGTTTCCGAACGCATACAACTCTAATCTCTTCAAAATTAGAGTGAACAGGCTTCTTCTGGGTAAGCTCGCTCCATCGTCGACTTTGTCTCTGTCATCTATGACCTAGACTAGAGTCAAGAGCAAACCCATATTAAATAAAAAAATAAATAAAAAAAGTAGACACTATTCTACCGTGAGGAAGAAACTTGCAGATTTGACCAAGCTAAGTGCATAAGTTTTCTTGTATAACTCTAGTACGTGTAGTATATCATGTGTAACATGCGCACGAGCAAACATTGTGAACTAATGTGATAAAATGAATGAGTGTGAATGTGTGTGATAGATATCAAGGTAATCCTTAAAAAAACTTAGATAAAATATAGGTACGCGAGAATTAATGTTTTGATTTTGACTTTGATTAAACCGTAGTATTAGTGCTGGTTAGGTTGACAGAATAACAAGATCATTATTTTGTAAATAGATTTTTTTTGCCGATCAAATCCAGCCCCGTTAAAACGCACAATGTTTCATACTTTGTCGTACAAAACGGTCTTTATATTGAGCGTAAAAGCGGTTTACGACTATTTTCCGTAGTGAGGGGTTGGGGGGGGGGGG
>NDFZ01004434.1:38708-87934 GCA_002192655.3 Mamestra configurata
GGGGGGGGGGGAATTTTAACAATAATCACTGGAAATAATGATGGAGCCGAGGAACAGCTTTTAGCTCCTCCATAAAGTGGAAGTATGTTGTTAAATAATAGATCTGTCTGGTTTTATGAGTTGTCTCGAAATGTTTTTAGTCTTAGACATAAGTATAACAGCTTGAAGTTATTTTTCGTAGGATTTATACCTATGTAACTATGTGCTCTGTATGGTGTTGGACGGAAAAGAATAGCACCATCCTATCACTTCCCGTGGGTGTCGTAAGAGGCGACTAAGGCACTCACCAGAGAATGGGCAGCAGAAATCTCTGCATTGCAACAATTACACAGCGATCGCCAACCCGCCTGCCAAGCGTGGCGATTATGCCCCCCACTTCCTTTGGGGGAGGCCTATGTCCAGCAGTGGACGTCTTTCGGCTGATAATAATGAATGTAATAATTATGTGTTGCTTTAGATTTTAGAGACGCATTAGTTAAAAAACTAAGTTAAACTTTCTTATCTCTATGTTTCTAAAAATAATTAACTACCTTTTTAAGATTGAAGTTCGCGTCAGACCACTTGATCGATGACGGAGCACGTTTACCTAAAATAAACTTATTCAATCTTGACTTAAATACGGTTGTAGCTATCAGGAAATAGACTCCGGGAATTCCACTCCATAGCTGTACAATGATGTCTTGTGTGTATCGCTATAATGTTCACCATGTACCATGTATTGTACAGTTTCGATGCACACAACGACAGACGGCACCTCGGCATCGATGTTCAAGGCTTTGGAGCTTTGATTTGACAAAGCTTTGATTTTGTGGAAAAGGCTAGGCAGATGATGATTACTGCGGGGTTTAACGGTTTCAACTTTTAAAACATTGCTGTAAATCTTATTTTTAACCGATTTAAAAAAAGAGGAGGTTCTCAATTCGTCAGAACTTTTTTTATGTATGTTCCCCGATTACTCGAAGATAGCTGGACCGATTTGGTTTTTTTTTTGTTTGTAAGGCTATACTTCCCAGGATGATAATGGGACCACCCATTATCATCAAGTCATGATCTGATGATGGGATCCTGGAGAAATAGAGAGAACTCTTCAAATTTTATAGGCTTTCTGGAAGCGATTTGAGTAGTTTTTGGAAGAGTATTTTCTCGGAGTGGTCCCATTTCAACTTGGTTAAGATCTGATGAAGAACTTCGGAGATAGACTACGGAACTCCTCAATAAATAATAGCAAATGGACTAGGATTGCTGAAATCTCATGTATTTCTATTGTTTACACCAGTTCATAACATAACATCACGCCGATACGCTGTGAAGGGGTAAGCACATGTGAACCACTAGAAAGTGAAAAAAAAACTTTTTACAAAAAATACAACCGACTTCCAAAATAAAAACACCACAAAGTATAAAATATATACTTTGTAGTGTTTTTTATTTGGAAGTCGGTCTTTATCCCAAAAATCTAGGCGCCTTTGGAAGGTTTCCCCCGGAAAACAAAAAACAAAAAAAAAAAGGTTCCAACTCCCGGGCTACACAACGCGGTACCATCGGGTATTGTGCGCCCAATATGACTGCGTATGTTTGCACTGAACTGTACTAGTCACACACTCCGAATGGTTGCGGTGACGTCATAATTTGAGGATATTTTTCTACGCAACGAATAAACTTTTTACGTAGGTACCTACATATAGCGTTTTATTACAGATATCGAAACCTCACAAATATTATTATATTTTAATAATTTTTATTGGTGGATCAAATTATTCGTTGACGATTGGTCGTCGATGAATTCGAAGATTCAGTTCAATTCCTTATCAGGGGTCTTGCTATATTGTCTTAAAACCATCATTATTGGGTAGAAGTTTTTGTCTGTGATGATGCTAAAATGTATAATTAATAAATATTTTTATTTTTAAACATTTTACTTATTAACAAATTTTAAACTAACAATACAATGAATATAATGAATATAGTGTTTAAAATAGTGTGATTGGCGTCGGCCTTTCCATTTGAATTAAGTACAAGTTTATTTGCATCACAAATTGCCAAGTTTCAATACAAAACCAATGTTCTAAAATCCGTAAACCACAGGCATCCTACTCAGCATCACATTAGCTATATTGCAGATTGCATCGATCGATCATCGAGCATTGCTGGGTTTACTCTCCAAACGCTTAATGCTTATTAACTGAGCGATGAACATTGCTGGAATATATAGCCTACATGGGAATGTTCGTTAAATAGATTTGTAGGCGCAAATACATCTGCCAGGGTTGCGGAATTTGTTCGAAAGAGTCACTGCGGTTCTGGAACGCAAAAGGATTTAGAAGGAACACGGATGGGTTTTAGTCAGTAAGAGTCTGACACACCCTTCCGCTCCGCCCAGAGCGGAAAAAGTCATTTGATGATTTCCCATCCTTATAAAAAAAAGGCGCAAATACATGGTAGGGGTACAGCGAAATGAAGAGAAAGTTTTCCAAGTCCTCCAGGTTTTTAGGACCTCTAGGAGCTCCATATTTGAGATAGGCTTCGTTTTGTTGGCCGTGGTATTAAACAGAAACGATGCATTTTGATGGATGATATGAATCTTATAATAATAGTGTAGCTAGAAGCGAGAAGAGGCATAATTTACTAAAAATAGAGATAGAACTCTATTTTTAGTATATTACGTCACTTTTTCTCGGCTACTAGAAAGTAGTTGCGAGCATGTGTTTTTGGGAACTTCCGAAAAGTCCCCAAAAACGGCCGTCCAAAAAGTGCTGATTCTCAGCCTGTTGAATTCATGTGTTTTGATTTTTATTAGTGAAATCATTTTCTGAATAGAGTCACTAGAAAGTTCAGAATTTCCTATTTTGCACACAGAAAAAACCATCTTTATGAAATTATAAAGTTTCGAAGATATGTCATAACCAGAGATCAGAATAGATAGAGTATATTTACCGTAAAGTTCGATGAAGTAAGTAACATAAAGTAGATAATACCTCCTCTAAACCATGTCAATTAAAACCGGGATTATAAAAATATAATCAGGTAAATAACAGAAGAACTATCAAGAATTAATTTTGTATGTTAAACAAAGCTCTTTAATTGGACAGCTTTAGTACCTAACGAACTCAAAAAACTAAGATTTTTCAATATAATAATTTAGTTCAAAGTTATTCAAAGCGCAATAAGTGATTCGCAATTTCATAAATCCCGGGATTTAATCGTCATGTTAACGATTCCGGTATTTTAGAGGAGGTATTATCAACTCTATGTTACTTACTTCCGCGAACTGCAGGTTTTACCTATTCCGATCACTGGTGATAACTGAAGCTGGTTTATGCAATGGTCAATTTTGATGGATATCCCTTCTCGTTTAGGATTCTTTTCCACTTAAAATGTGCCAGGTAGCGAGACGGGGCGAGGATGCGTAGCGAAGCTTTGAAACGTTGTGTAGCCGACTGGTAAAAGCACACGGAGCACTTACATTTTGTCACCTGGACGCGCTGATAGAGACACTATTGAAAACAACATTCCTTAAAAAAAGCGTGTCTCAAAAAAAAACACAGCCAGAACAATAAAAAGTTGGACATATTCTTCAAGAATAGAAGAGATGGTGGGAACCCATGGATGGTCAAAGTCAAAGTCAAAGTCAAAGTCAAAGTGCCAAGCCCAGTAGTGGGGCAGTTCAGAATAACTCAAGAAAATATGTGTTATTCTGAACAGCAAGTAAAACAATGCATTTTTTAGGAATATATATTAGGGCTCTTAGCAAAAAGTTTCATACATACGAGTATCAATAATATATAACAGGGATTGCGTAATAGAGATAGCCGTTTAAAAAAAATATAAATATTTAATTGATCAATAGAAATAACATCATTCATTTATGAAATACATTTTAAATAAAATATTCTACATTCTTACGTTCTAATAATGTTTAAAATTATGCCATACAAACAATTAAGATTTTTCTTCATATATAATATTTTATATTCTCACATTTTAAAATTGATTGTGACTGTATGAACGAACAGAAGTAAAAAACAATTACTTATTAGATGAACTAGCCCAGCTTTCCAAGAACTGCCTGCACTATAAGCAGACATATCCATCCTGTTACAAAGATTTTCAGTAAATGTACTCCAGGCTAACTCTATTCCGAAACGTTCGACTTCACCACCGTTTAAATCTTGCTCCTTTGGTAACCCAGCAGTCAAGAACTTCATCCACGTATTATCACTACATGAGCGTGTTGATTCGTCTCCTGAAGCTGTTTTCAAACAAACAAGACAAGTGTAGTAAGTTTATGGGGTGGGGTGTAACAGATTAAATGGATAACTTGAAAAAGGGATAATTGTATGCATTATAATAATTATAATAATAAATAGACCGATTACTTGTTTGTCGACGGTCTATAAACTTCTTACATCCATCCTGAGAGCGAAAATTAATGAGCACATTGAGAGTAACTCAATTATGTCCGCCTCTCAGAATGGATGTAGGAAGGGGTCCCGCGGTACTAAGGAGCTATTCCTCATAGACATAGCCATAAGCCAACAGGTTCGTCGATCCCGCAAGGATCTGTCGAGATGTTGGATAGATTACAAGAAGGCCTATGATTCTGTGCCAATTACATGGCTCATGAAGGTGTTGGAGTTGTACAAAATAGATGCAACTCTACGCACCTTCCTTGAGTCATGTATGAGGCAATGGAAAACAGTCCTTCGCTATCCAGGATGTCGACCGATCCAAGAGAGTGGTGAGCCTGTATGGATTAAATGGGGAATATTTCAGAGCGACAGTTTGAGTCCTATTTGGTTTTGCTTAGCTCTGAATCCTCTAAGCACACTGCTGGAGGATTCAGGCCTAGGCTATCGGTTGAGAAGAGGTGGTCAGGCCATATCTCACCTTCTTTACATGGATGATCTGAAACTCTTTGCCCCCAACAATTTGCGACTGATGGAGCTACTAAAGGTAACTGAAACCTTCAGTAGTGCCATCAGGATGGAATTTGGTGTGGACAAATGAGAGAGATGAGATTATGGAATCTGAGGGAATTCAACTCTCGGATTCCATACAGGTTAGATCCCTCAGCTCAACCGAAACCTACAAGTATTTGGGTATGTCGGAAGCGTTGGGCATTAACGGTACTGACATGAAGCAATCGCTGAGGGAGCGCTTCTTTGGCCGCCTGAAAAAGGTTTTAAACAGCCTTTTGTCGGGCGGAAATAAGGTGCGCGCCTTCAACGGTTGGGTCATGCCGGTATTAATGTACACTTTCGGCATACTCAAATGGACTCACACCGAAGCGACGCCCTGGATAGGAGGGTCCGTACACTGCTGACCGCAAACCGGATGCATCACCCACGATCGTCGGTGATGAGACTGTACATCCCCCGGAAGTGTGGAGGTCGAGGCTTTTTAAATGCTAAGACTCTCCACAACCGCGAGATGTGCAGTCTCAGAGAATATTTTCTCAAAGCCGATGTGGGTATGCATCGAGATGTGGTCGTAGTGGACAAGGGACTCACCCGTTGTCCATGGCTAAACAGAACTGGCGCAAACCTGTGATACTTACTACAGATGACTGCAAGGAGGTATGGAAAGGTAAGGAGCTTCACGGGCGCTTCTATCGGGCTGTTCATGGGTCCGATGTAGATTTCTCAGCGTCCGTGGCCTGGCTACGTTTCGGTGATCTCTTCGGGGAAACCGAAGGTTTTGTCGGTGCGATAATGAACGAAGTTATCTAGACGAATAACTACCGGAGGCATATTATGAAGGACGGGACGGTTGACATGTGTCGGGCATGCCACCGTCCGGGTGAATCCATCAGACATATTATCTCTGTATACAAACTTGTGGATTCTGAGGTACCATATTACAAGTATGTGTCCGACCCAGTTCTCGAAAATGACCATGTCACGTTGTACTGGGATCGGTCTATCATCACTGATAGGACTATTGTTGCCAATAAGCCTGACATAGTGGTGATAGACCGATTAGCGCGCCGCACAATGATAATCGATGTTACCATCCCGCATGACGAGAACCTCGTGAAGGCTGAGAAAAAGAAGCAAATCAAGTATCTCGACTTAGCACACGAGGTTGTCGACATGTGGAATGTGGACTCGGCTGTCATTGTGCCGATTGTCGTTACGGCCAATGGCCTCATGGCCAAAAGCTTCGATGACCATCTGTCGAAGCTGTCGTTGCGCAGTTGGGTAAAGGGCCTGATACAGAAGGCAGTACTCCTCGATACGGCTCGTATTGTGAGGAGGTTCCTTTCTCTGGAGCTCTAACCACCGGTAGCTTGGACCTTGCTCCCGACACCGGCGGACTACTACTTTTTATATTTTTAAATGTTTTTTTTAATGTGTGTTTTTTTAAGAAATATTTAAAAATGTATATTAGTATGTAAGGAAAATAAATAAAGAGAATTACAATAATATCTTGGGACAACTCACACACGGTCATCCGATCCCAAACTAGGCAGAGCCTGTGCTATGGCAACCAGACAACTGATAAACGTACTTTTATATATTTCTAAATCCATACATATTGTAGACAAATTACACCCAGGCACAGAACAAATGTTCATGCTCATCACACCAAGATTTGTCCTGTGTGGGAATCGAACCCACGACCTCCGGTTTAGCAGTCAGGGTCACTAACCACTAGACCAACAGGCCAGTCAATTATTAAAGAATTTGGATGAAAATTAACACACGATCCACATGGGTCGACCGTGTTTTGGTATTAGTGTCTCACTGCAGACCAAGGGAGGCCTCTGTTCCACTTTAGTATAGCCTGGGCAATAATATGTGTCCAATCCTTTTGAATTAGGACATAGCAATTTTTTATCCCGAGAGATTGTTCCCTTGAGATAATTTTCAACTTACACGCGGTTGCAGCCGCGTCCAGAAGCAAGAATATTGTATACTAGCTGCCGCCCGCGGCTTCCCCTGCGTGAATGTCGAAAATGATCCCAAAGGAACATATTCCCAGGATAAAAAGTTCTATGTTTTATTCCAGACTATAATCTATCTCTTTGCCAAATTTCATCAAGATCCGTTCAGCCGTTCTGACGTGATTGAGTAACAAACATCCATCCATTCATCCATACTTACAAACTTTCGCGTTTTTAATATAGTAGGATTCTATTGTGGTATTTGAATTGATACTCACACGTGATACTGCGAACAATGCAAGTACCGCTGGGGCAAATTTCGGGCACCATGTTTTCAGCGTTATCGAATAGTTTTGAACAATGAAAGCACATGAATAATTCGTCTTTCATATGATGGGTTCCTGCAGTGTGAGAAAGCAGTAAAGGTTAAATGACACCGATCGTGGGTGGTGCTGAAGACGTACCGTTCAGCCGGCGCAGAACGCTACATCTTCAGCACCACGCCTCGAGCATATTTTTTTAAATTGTTTTTTATTCAAAATCTACACGAAACATAATTACAAAAATTCTGCCAAACTGCTTAACAGTTTGTCGGCAATTGTTCTCGTGACATATTCTAAAAATGTTGTGTGTTGCTAAAACTTATATAACCTTAATTACATTTAAATTGACAACTGCAATTTTAATTACCAACTGCTTCAAAAAAAAAAGAAAGAAAGGGACTACGGACACAATGACATAGTGTTTTTTTTTTAAATTTGCCTAAGTTGGTATTTGGATTTCACACATATTTTCAACTTTTCTAGTACTCATTAATACATAGACTAAATTAGTCGACTTAAGGTTGATTTACACGTCAGGGCCGAGCACGGGAAGTGTTAGAACTGTGGTCCTGATGACTATATAAACTCGTTACACACGTCACTGTCACGGCCCGGACATGGACGAACGTGTGCAAAGAGTTCATATAAAATGTATACACCCATATTTATTGATCTCTTGACGGAACACTATTTGCGATCACGAGACAATTGAAGTAACGTGGTAACTGATTATGCCATCTAACTGATTGTAAGAGAAATTGAACTTACTAGAGTGACTGCTATCAAAATCACGGTTGGGCAGGTGACTGCTATCAAAATCACGGTCGGGCAGGTGACTGCTATCAAAAATGAGGTCAGACAGTCCATTGAAAAAACCTCCGTCGTTGTGACGGCGGATTCGATGATGGTGTGAAATGTCCCAGTTACACAGATCTGTGGTACAAGTGCTCCAAGAGACGTGCGCTCGTCAGAGTATTGCCCGTGATCAGCAGCTGTTACCTCCGCACCGATCACAGTTCCGTTCGAGTGTGAGCCACAAACTCGTGTTATGGAACCTTCCCCATTTTCTGCAAACAAAGAAAAATATAAGCATGGTAGAGCACGGAATCTCCGAGTTACTACTAGTCAAATTCGTGGTGATGTGAGTGCGTAGCGTAACGGACCGCTATATCAAAGCCTTCGGTTGCAGCCGGTCTATTCTGTCAACATCTCAACGTGTAAACTTAGGTGGAGTGAACTGTAATTCCATCTTGTTTAGATGATTGACAGCTCTCTTCATATTCACTTCACCTACACTGTGAGAGGTTTACAAAGTGCAGGCTTGGGTACGAGGTGACACCTTGGTGTGTACGGAAAACGTTGAAAATTACTCCTCAGCAGAGGCTGATGAGAGAGAGAGGGCGTACTCTCTGATAATACTATTAAGATTAACAGTACATTGAAAACAATAAAAAAACCGGCCAAGTGCGAGTCGGACTCACGCACGAAGGGTTCCGTCTATAAAAACGGCAAAAAAATCACGTTTGTGTTGTAGGGAGCCCCCTTAAATATTTGTTTTATTTTAAAATAAAATCAAACAAATATTTTAGTTTAAAATAAAATAAAACAAATAGTTTAGGGGGTAAACAAATATTTATTTATTTTAAAAGTGAAAATATAACTAGATATTCTGTGAATATTTCAAGCGTCTATCTGTTGCCGTTATCAATATCGAGCAAAAAAATCACGTTAGTTGTATGCGAGCCCCCTTACATATTTATTTAATTTTGTCTTTTAGTAGTTATAACGGCAACAGAAATACATCATCTGTGAAAATTTCAACTGTCTAACTATCACGGTTCATGAGATACAGCCTGGTGACAGACGGACAGACAGACGGAGTCTTAGTAATAGGGTCTCGTTTTACCCTGTGGTACGGAACCCTAAAAATATTAAAAAAGAACACGAAGAAACTAAAAGTCGTATCTGAACTCTGACCGTTGAAGAGTTGCTTCGCTTGGAGCTTACCTTAGATACTCAATCAGTTTATTTCCCCCTATGACAATGATTTTATTATGATAACTATAAACTGATTCAGTTGTTCTAAATCAGTTTGCAAGATTTGAACTAAGCAAACCAACGAACCTTGCAAATTCAATAACAGCTCAGGTATCATCATCGTCATATCAGCCGCATCTTGCGACACCCACAGGAAGTGATGGGATGGTGCTATTCTTTTACGTCCGACACCATACAATACAGAACACCATAAAGCTTAGGTATACCTTATCATAAAAATTGACCTTGTCGTTTTATGTTTAGTTTGTAAGAGACATTCAAGCATTTTTTTTTTTGTTTTTGATATATCCTGGGACAACTCACACACGGTCATCCGATCACAAACTAGGCAGAACCTTTGCAATGGCAACCAGACAACTGATAAACATACTTATATATTTCTAAATACATACATATTATAGACAAATTACACCCAGACAGAACAAATTATCATGCTTATCACGCAAAGATTTGTTCTGGGTGGGAATCGAACCCACGACCTCCGGTCTAGCAGTCATTGTCACTAACCACTCGAACAACAGGCCAGTCAACTGATTTAACTATCAAGTGACGAAAAAGAATATTGTTAGACATCTGCGGAATATCGCTACTAAAAACATGATCCTGCATAAGTATTACTCACCCTGGATCTCGATAACTATGCTACACACGGAGGCGTGGCACTCGCGGGTCAAGCTAGTGCCAAACTTATCCCTGCATTCGTCTTCAGCAGTACCGCCAAGTAGGTTAGTTTTACAATCGTAGCATTTAATAGATGACGCTGAAAAGGGCAAACAAAGTATAATTTTAAAATAACTGATAACAGAAGCTCCACTTTTTATGTCCTTTATACGGCACTTTAACTGTGCTTTCATTGTCAAAACTAAACCGGCTAAGAATGAATCTGGCTCAAAAATTAGGGTTCCAAATACGGGGTTTAGAAGCAGTCTATAAAACGATGGCTGTGCTGCTGTAAGTAGATAAATTCATCATCATCATCATATCAGCCGAAAGACGTCCACTGCTGGACATAGGCCTCCACCAAGTGTCGCCACAACAATCGGTCCCGTGAGTCTCGCAACCATCGGCTATCCGCGACCCGGTCATCGGACTACCATGTGGGAGGAGGCCTTCGAACGCTACGTCTTCCGGTACGCGGTCGCCACTCTAGAACTTTTCGGCCCCATCGACAATCTGTTCTGCGAGCAATGCGCCCTGGCCCACTGCCAATTCAGTTTGGCGATCCTTCAGGCATTGTCGGTAACCTTGGTAGATAAATTATATCTGGATAATGATAATTATTTATGGATGGCCAAAACCAAAACTATTAGGAATAGCGAAAAACGCTCAAATGAATAGCGCACACGATTTGGATAAAAACACAATAATTAGGCAGTACTCTTGTTGTCTCTTGAAAAAAATAGTACTGCAATGTCGCTTATGGCAATAATCAATCCAAATAAAAAATAATTTTACTTTTAGGAACCTAAGAGAAAGATTTACAACATGGATAATATCGACATTATTTTTTTTAATACTCGTATTTTCAAGCTAAAAAGTAAAAAAACAACCCATAGAGAAAGCTCTTAACTTTGCTCGAGTTGACAGGCTTCTTCTGGGTAAGCTCGCTCCATCGTCGACTTTGTCTTTGTCATCTATGACCTAGACTGGAGTCAAGAGCAAACACATCTCAAATAAAAAAATAAAAAACTCACCATGTTTCACAGACAAACAGACGAACAATGTCACCACAAACAAATTCGATTTTAAAAACTTCATTATGGCTTTGGTCTAGATAACTATGCAGTCTGCACTTGATTCGTAAAATGTGGACTGAATTTCATGCGGACGTTATATATCCAACTTCCCACTGTTATAATTTATTTATTTGTGGCGAAAAATAATAAGTTGTTTCATGATAAAATTCTTACTTCCTTATCGAGTCCTCTGCAAAAATGGTGGCCCATTTCAACTGTGACTCCATATCCGTTGCGAGAAATATTATAGTGCACAAAAGTGTTTACGCAAACGCAAGATGCATTCCCTCTTGGCACAGCGAGAGGTTTCATCCAGAGGTTTTTTAAGGTTGGGCTTTTATCAAATGACATCTTCAAGGGCGTGTTAGACTCTTACTGACTAAAACCCATCCATGTTCCTTTTAAAGCCCTTTGCGTTCCAAGGCCGCGGTGACTCTTTCGAACAAATTCCGCAACCTTGGCGCATGAAACACAACGCGCCATCGACCCGGGCCTGGTGGTGATCGGAAAGCGAGCCACCCAATGCTCGCCGTCCGCAGGTCCGCGCCTACGGTGGCCGGGGATCGCCCTGCGACTCCCGACGCCCGGGGCGTCTTCTCCTGTAGCGGCGGTTGGGGCGAAGGCCTTGCCTTTCTTAATTTTTTATTTCTATTTACCGTGCGTGTTTCATATAAGTGCTAAATAAATATTATTCTTTCTTTTGGAATTTTTCTTTTGGTCTAGAACCTCTGAGGCTACTAGATTTACACAAAAAAATTAAGACGATACAGTGCGTTAAAGACTCGCGTGACGTTACTACGATACTATAATTTTTACTCGTAACATGACATCACCAGACCTTCTTAAATTTTGATGCGTTTTATCATTACCTATCCATTTTCATCGATTTGAAATCGCAAAAAATCTAACAGACGGACTAAATAGAATTATGCTTTTTCTATCTAATAAAATACAGTATTGATTGAAAAGGAAACCCATAATATGGTACGACAAAACGGAACTGATGAAGAAAAAACTCAATTGGCAGTAACGTTTATTGATCCGTAACCCTAGTGGTTGTTGCCATTTCCATATTTTCCTGTTTCAAATTTATTTATTGAGGACCTCTAAAAAGATGCAAATAAAAAAATTGAGTTCTAGCCTAGTGCAATCCTTCAATTTCAATTTCAGCAGGCCAACAACTAAAACTGAAATATAAACTCTGTAGGCAACAGTTCTTATAAAGACCAGTGTATACATTTTTAGATATATTATCTAGCTAGGCGCTAGGTAGTGCGTCAGGCCAAGTGCCTAACGTACGCAGTGTGGAACACACGAAACATTTCGAGCTGTTCTTACCCCCTCATAACTTTGCTTGTTATAATCACAACTTAATGTTACTAGAACAATTTATTACTATCACCTAGTTGAAGATAGTTGGAATGTTTCAAAACATAAAGTTAAGCCGTTGAGAAAATACAAGGGATCAAAAAGTGAAGGTTTTTGTACTGACTCACTGACTGACTCATAAAAATTATGGGGCACTTTCAGTCATGCTAGAAACTTCAAATCTGGTGTGAAGATAGGTCTAGGCGACAATTGAAGGAACAAATCGGAAAAGGGCATTTCTTTAAAGTTAATTGGTTGAAATCAGGCAGGTTTTTTTATTATTAAGTGATTGTAAAATCGATGTCAAATGTTGCATCATTTTTATACGGTCAGCAAAGATACAAGCTCTCTGTTCAGTGGTATTTTCAAAAGACACATTTTAGAGTCATGGAATATTCTGCAGTTCTAAAATGCTTGGCCTATTATTATTGATATCACTACTCTTATAGGCCGAATTTCTGGGAATAAGAACTTTACCCTTTTTCACTTTTTTTCGGGGGTAATTCTTACGTTATCGACTTCGCCCATACTCAACCAAATGGAAATTATTCAAACTGTTAGTAACTAACTAAAATAATAGGGAAACCGTTGATGCCAGGGAAAAACAATGTTTTTTACCTCAAATACTTTTACCAAAATTGGTCATTTTATGCAAATAATACACGTGAAGAGTGCAGGCTAATTTTAACACAGTAATTAACCACAAAATATTGCAATATTCATGATTAGGTATTTAAAAAGGTTTTTTAATAAACTTCCTTAATTTATCTTTGTTAATCGACCAATTAATTACCAAGCGGTACCGTGTTTTGAATATAGAGTAGTAGTATTTAACCAACTGTCAAATTAGCTACCAACAGTAGCTGAAACAAATTAAATTCTAGTAATAAGCACTATTGTTTTTGTATTTCTCATGTTAGTGATTGTAATCTTTTATGAAAATAAATTTCTTTAAACACAAATTTTGCGAACCTAGCGTCGAATTTTGACAGCCCGCTAAGCGTATCGATAGTATTCGGTAGGCATGTTAACGGTATTATTCGGTAGAAATGACCGAAATCGCTATCAACATCGAGACTTCAAGCCCTGGCTTTGTCCGTAACAGTTTTGTTTTAAAGAACGTCAATATTATTTATTAATACATTACTTTTTTTTTTGATCTCGGGGAAAATCCTCATGGATGTCTTCCGCCCTGGGGCGGGCGGAGGGGTCTGTCAGACTCTTACTGACTAAAACCACCCCGGTGTTCCATCTCCCACCAACACCGGGGATCATTAATATAATACTAGTCTGATTGAGCTAATCACGAAAACCACTGTATTGAAAATAACTAAACTGCACCGGACGCAGCCGGGCCAGCTCATTAGTTTTATCGTATTATTATACGAAGCACAAGCATAATTTATTATTTTACCCGCTTGAGAATATGACATTATATTAAGTAGAAATCTGAAAGCCTGGGAGGCTATCGAACGAATATATCAATATACAAGAGGATTGTGTATGTATTTGCTGAAATCAATTCTGCTTGGACGAGCGAAAGGATATATCTACATGTAAGCTATGTATTGACGACGTCCTGAATACAATATAAAACGGAGTATTCTATATACAACGGGTTTAAGATATATCTTTGCAAGAAGTTTTGCGGCTTTTGTAACTAGTTAGAATTTTCGCTCTACAATGACAAAAGCTAAACTTACTTTTATCATTCATTATCTATAATTACCTTTCTAAACTTCAAAAATAATTAAATATCATCATCTGCCTAGCCTTTTCCCAACTATATTGGGGTCAGCTCCCAGTCAAACCGGATTCAGCTGAATACCGGTAAAAAAAAAATAGAAATGCATATCCACACTATATATATATATATTATATATAATCTACACTAATATTAAATAGAAGAAAAATTTGTATTTTTGTGTGTGTATGTTTGTAATGAATAGGTATACGCAAAAACTACTTTGCTGATTTCAAAAATTCACCATTGGAAAGCTACATTATCAGCGAGTAACATAGGCTATATTTTATCCCCGTATTCCCACGGGAACGGGAACTACGCGGGTGAAACCGCGTGACGTCCGCTAGTAATTAAATATAAAGAGGTAGAATTGTTTGTTATGTTTGGTAATCTCTGAAACTGGTAATCGGAGTACGATATATTTCACTGATAGAAATTTAGAATAGAACTTGGATGAGGGTGGCACAGAAGGGTGGAGATTGGCACTGGAAAAGAGATGCATATGCCCAGTAGTGGGCGAACTCCGGACGATAATGTTTTTTTATTCAGTGCCATTGGCTGATTTTTATCCTGAATAAATTGCACAAAACGCAGAAAGATCGACGCTTTCAAAATGTGGGTTGGCGAAGACATTTTGGTATACATGAGCCGCTATGAGAACGAATTAGTCCATGCTGGCAGAACTCAACATCACCAGACGACTTACTATAATTTGCCAGGAGCGTGTCCTCAGCTCTTTCCGACATATTATGCGTTCATTCAGACATAGTCTGGAAAGGCTCATGGTACTGGGCCGGCAACACCGGCAAGATGGTCCAATACAGTAAAGAATACTGTTGGTGACAGCATGTACAGAGCGGTCAATACTGCAGAAGACCGCATGGCTTGGAGACGCGTCGTGACTGGTCGCGATCCTCAGCAGTGAGGGAACGAGGAAGGAGAATGCACAGTTTAATTTTAAATGAGAAGATAAAATGGTTGGTTTGATAAATTTAATTGGTATCGAGATTTTTAAAGATAATTTAAAACTAGTTATGCTATTCTATTAATAATCCTCTCGAACGTTATTCTACCACGGGTGACAAATCATTGGTGATCGATCAGCCAAGTACGCAGAAGATTTTTTTTTTTAAACGTTGCTTTGTGGGTGCATTTACAAACATACAAGCTCACATACACAAACAGCCAGACTTGGAACAACTATCTGTAGGCCATACAAATATTTGTTCCGTGCAGGAATCGAACCCACGTCACGCAACGCAGCAGTCAATCGCTTAACCACTGCGCCAACCGTGTCGTCAATATATTTTATTGACAACAGCGTGTGCGCAAACACAGGTGCACTCTCAGTTGCTTTATTCTCATACTCCGATGGGACGTCAATCCGACACTACCGTGGAGAGATCAGGTTTAGGATCAACGGCTTAACGTGCTCTCCGAGGCCCGGGAGTAACTCTCCACGGGATTGCATACTCCTGGCTTTTTTTTTTTTTTAAGTACGCAAACGCAAGTTGGCGACTTGGCACAGCGAGAGGTTTCATCCAGAGGCTCTTTTTGTTTTTTTAAGGATGGGAAATTATCAAATGACTTCTTCCGCACAGGGTGGAGCGGAAGGGCGTGTCAGACTCTTACTGACTAAAACCCATCCGTGTTCCTTCTAAAGCCCTTTGCGTTCCAGGGCCGCGGTGACTCTTTCGAACAAATTCCGCAACCCTGGCAGGATGCGCGAAACTCTAGACAAAAATATAATTGAACCTAATTTTTACAGTACCTATTCTGCTATTTCAAGTCAAGTATTTTGTAGTCGAGTATTTTGAGTGAAGAACGTGAAACTCTGCTTAACTGAGAGTTTGCCAAAATTGTAAATGGAAATGCCCAATAACACTGCCCGATCCGGGCATTGAACTCAGGACCTCACGCTGACGCATTTATTATTCTATTAATATTGAACACGATTTCAAAATAAAACCTTTATGAAAGCATCTTTTTACCAAATTCAAACTCGATGAATCCTTCATTTTCTAATTCAAAAACTCTCACATTGTTAAATTCTCAATTATTTTCACTTCAATTTTATTACAGACATTTCGACTTTAATGATGTTAACTTGAAAATACATTCGCCATTTCAGATTATTCTAATGTCTTTCACTAGATATTTAAATCGTTGAAAATCTTCATTCAAAATAGGTTCCCAGGGAGTAATTTAATAGTACTAATGTTGACCTAAGCTCAATTTGTTTAACAAAATTATTCCAATGGCTTAAATTCGTGACGGCAAAATAAATGGCCTATAATAATGGAATCTTATAAAGTACTTCCACGAGACTATTAAGAACATGTTTAAACACTTGTTTATTTATACTTTCACAGTTAAGTAGTCTCGTATTGGGAAACTAAGTTGTGCAACATGTTTTACTGTTATTTTGCATTGATGCTGGTACCCAGTTTAGGCTTTTAAATCTTTTATGATGAAACCTTAAATCTTAGTGGTTGATGCCTTTACGGTGTTTTTTTAAATATTTTTTTATTAATTCTACATTGCAGTTGTCAATACCCTCACAATATTTTTGTTTCTTCTTGAATGCTATAAGTGCCTTCTCATACGCCCCGGTTGCAGGGTAGCCGGTAACGTTTGTCTGGTAACACATTCAGCTTACACATGAGACGATTTTGTATCCAGTAGCGTCTAGATCGTCAACGAGAGTACAGTTGCGTTGAACTACGTATATTGTTGTACCTGGGCGACTGGCCGCCGCGCCGGCCGGTGCGAATGCTAACCAGGCGGCGACCGGACGCACAGTGGTGGATCCGGCGTGTAACCGGCGATCGCTTGCCGGATAAATTATGACGGTACGTTTGAAAACTAACGTACATGGCTATACACTTGGCCGCCGGGTACCCGGCACCGGCTAACCGGCACCGGATACCCGGCAACCGGTACGTATGAAAAGGCACTAAATCTTAGCCGCGAATGCTCGTCCTATATCTATATCAGAAGCGGGATTTACCCTGTAATTACAGACTGTCATCACAAACCTCTGTATATGTTTGTATAGATATAATTAAACGCAGGTCTGCGTAGGTACTGCGTACCTAATGAACATTATTCGCCTAGGTCACGTACATGTCTGAATCTCATTTCGTGTGAATACAGTAGTGGTCTGAATCACTAATTAGGGTCTTGATTCTAGCAATTGTTTTGTAATTAATAGAAATTGTGTTATTGCTTTTGTGATAAGCTGAATGAATTCAAATGAATTCGTTTTATTTGAAAAGGTACTTATAGTTAGGTTTTTTTTTAGTATGGTTTCAAAAACAGATTTAACTTGTTTTGTATTTTTGTAGATGAATCCATTTCGCTGCTTGGAAGAATACTGTTGCAACTCAAAACGGGTATTTTTTTCAGGAGAGCTGAATGAAGTTAAATAGGTTTGATATTATTTCACATAACTTTTGACCTGTTACTTTTTTTGGTGTAAAATTTAATAAAATCACAGATAATACTGATTTCGCCTCAAATTTAGCAACTAGTCAACTGACATTGTCAAAAAATGGTGACTAAAATCCACTAAAAGCAAGAGTTGTGACACAAATATGATTTTAACCGAGTATTCAATATGGATCATTCTTCGTTGCATGGTCTCACGGACTCGAAATAGTAGTATTATTTTAATAATAAGTGCAGTATCAAAGTTAGTGTACACTATATTTCTGAGAATCTTTTTGTTTCCGAAACACGTTTTAATAATAAAATCTATCCAAAGAAAAGTTCTTATCTCAACATAGTTTGGAGTATTTATAGCCATTTCAATTAACGATATTAGTGAAATGGGCAAGTCATTAAACGATATTGAACCAAAGATGTCACTTAGGTCGCTGAAAAATCTGCGCAGTTAAATGAAAAGGCTAGGCAACCATTTAAACGGCTGATTTAGCTATTTGGAAGCAACATATCGATATAATGCTTAGTATTTTGTTTTTTTTTAAGGATGAGAAATCACCAAATGACTTGTTCCGCTGGGTGGAGCGGAAGGGCGTGTCATACTCTTACTGACTAAAACCCATCCGTGTTCTTTCTAAAGTCCTTTGCGTTCCAGGGCCACGGTGATTCTTTCGAAAAAATTCCGCAACCCTGGCAGGATAATGCTTAATCCTACAATATGAACATTTGTTTCATCGTGCATCTCGTTGTTTTCTATGCAATCATGGTCTTATGTCGCCATAACGCTTACCTTAAGGTGCCACCTCCATGAGCGAATGAATCGCGATGACATTATCGTCCAGTTACTTGAGTCTATATTAACATTAGGAACGTGTTTCCATATGGCGATATTGTCTCGGCAATTCGACGAGTAATGCCCCAACGACACGCAGCGCGATCGCAGTGTGAACGCTCTAAAAAATTTGAAATTTGGTATACATATTAATTACGCCCACAAAGTGGTCAAATGAAATCTTGAAATACATTTTTTTTTAGGGTGGCCCCTCTACATGTAAAGTGGCGATGTTTTTTTTATCGTCTACTCCATGGTGTGGGATGTCGTTGGATAGGTCGTTAAAAATTGTTTCCATCAAAGGATCCGTTTGCGAAATATGAAGCTTTAAAGTGCAAATTTTTGTTAGAGTCAAGTAGGTACCCTCTGCCAGCTTGTTAGCTAAACGGTTGTTTTTGGAGACGTGAAAAAAATAATGTAGCATATATAATGAATTTAAAAGGAAAACTATCACTGTAAAGTAGGCTTTATAAGTTAACGAGTTTTTAGTCCAACAATTTAAAAAATGGAACTAGGTAAATAAAATGTTGCTAATAATTAAATAGAAAATAACTTAAAACCAAGTGCATTTGTACCTTTGTGATCCAACAATAGTTAAGTACATTTTACTATTTTTCTGGCATGGGTTAGACATGGCCGATTCACTCGCCCGTGAAGGTGGCGCCTAAGTTACTTCACAAAATTATTGTCATACAAGAAGTTGTTTACATCGCCGGCATAGCAAACACTTGAGCACTAATTTGATGAAGCTGGAACTAGAAATACTTCCACCCTGGCTGCCTAGGTTACGTCAGTTAGGTTCTGTTTATGTTAGGTATGCTAAGTACTTTGCTGACGTGAATCAACGTGAGATAACAGTTTAGATTGGATATTTGTAGGTTGAGGAAGTAGAATTTTGTGGATAGATGCCTGGTTTTTTTAATCTTTTACTTAATTTGCCTTGTCAATCAGTTATTACATATACACGCTGAAATTTTAATGGTTGATTTCCCGCGGGTGAGTGATTAGCCATCAGTAGTACTATCGAAACATTAAGTTAATTTTTTTTTTTTTTTTTCAAAAAAAAAAATCATAAGCTCCAAAGCGTGAGAAGCAATAGTAACTCACTAGACGTGACGTATGTACTATGGGCAGAGCGGCGGCGCGCCGACAAAGTGAAAAGCGATCCATAAATTTTCAGAGTAAAATAAGCACTCGCGTATACGGCATTAACTTGCCTGCAAGCACATGGCCAATGAGCCCCCCGCGCATCGCGCGCGGCATCCTTTTATGTTAACTTATTCGGCACCTATCGTGTTTCATTAAATCAGGAGTACCTAACTACCTATTAGCTGGTTGAAACGCGAAAAGCAACGACCGCGGCCGCTTTGCACGAAACTATCGCAATGTATAAGTATTGGTTTGAAGTCGCTTTCGAGTTTTGTTTATCACAATATTGTTATTCTGCCCTTTTTTAATTTAAAGTTTATTATTTTTCATGAATCGATTGCATTACCAAGACAAACTCATTTCGCTGCGAGAAAACAACCATTAAAATTTTTTGCTTTTATATGGGTCGACTGAATTTTAAAACAGTTATCACCAATCGATACAGCTGAAATTTTTCAGACACGTTTGGTTTGGATAACAATGCGCGGTTAACTAAGTGTCATCATTCTAAACTCAATTATTTTTATGCACCCCCACGATTTGTGTATTAAATGATAGAGTTTGCTGAGAGGAATACGACAAAATAAGTACACTACACAGATGTGTGTTTTATAAGTGTAGCTGGTAGGTGGTAATCAGCTAAGTAAAACGAGAAGATGGCTTAGAAAACTTATATTTCGAAAAAAACACGGATAATCTTAACAAACGAGGTAAACACACGCAAGCACACCCGCTTGCGGTGCTCGCACGGACTGGACTGCCGGCGTGTTGGGTGGGAGTCCAAAGGCCCATACGGTTTTACATGTTTATGTTATTGACTAAAAAGCTTTATCTAAAAATCCTGAGCACGTCGCTAACCATAAGTAAACCATATTACCATGCTGTCATTCCGAAGTTTTGCAAGATTTTTTAACGATATCGAATGTGCTTACCGAAAAACTCAAACAATCCAATAACTTCTATAGTATTCGTGTCTACCATTTCTTTCACAATACATAACGCTTTGTAAACATTGAAAAAAAACTACAATAATACACATCTAGGGTAACGTTTTCTTGGTAATGGATCCCCAGACGTCTGCTACTAACAAATAAATTGAATTGTATCACATATGTTACCAAATAAAATATAGTTTGAATGTCAAAGTGTATGATGTTCAGCGTCGAGACAGGAGCATGCATATTACATGAGAGTCTGTTGGAGGCCATAAAATATACTGTATATAAACTCTCAAGAAGAAAGAAATACTTCAATGACGGATAGATTGAATTTGCTGTGTATAACTCCCGTCACCTCAAAACGTCACCTTTTTCAAAATGCCATTTTTATTTTTTGAGGAGCTTGTGACCAAATAACAACATACGCACTGGACGATCTTTAAATTTAAGCAACGCTGGTCGAGGTCGGTTTCTGGATAGGTGGCCATCCATTAGTTGCCGAGATTCGTATGCCTATGCCTCGTGTGGAAAGCACTAACGTGCTCTTGATTGATCCCGGATTTGTAGAGCGTTATTGAAGTCAGAAAGTAGAAAATCTGAAACAAATCGTTACCACTACTCTAGTCTAAAGCAATCTTCTCCTTGGTCTGCCTTGGCATTAAAAACATAACATATACAGGGTGGTCCAGAAGTTCGTGGTCATATTTAAGGGTGATATTGGGTAGCTGATATACGTTAATGAAACAAATAGGAAAACAAAAATAACCAAAATTTGGGCTCCCTTTTTAAAGCCCCGTAGAAAAACTTAAATTAACCCACGATTCCCATACCCCCACTACTAGTAAAATACTATGTTATACACAGAGGTGTCGGTTACGGTAACAGTGTCACGAGTTATATAGTTTTTTCCCAATCTCAAAAATTTGGGCATTTTTGTATTTTCGCGCCTAAAGAAGTTTTCACTTCAAAAACGACCAGGCAAATTGACTAAAAAGTTCCGAAGAACTGACTTTTTAAGCAATCTGTTGCAATTAGTGACATCAAATCTGTGATTGAACTTAAGTATATGCCAACAACTGTAACGTTTCTTTCTGTTTTGCTATTTTTTCTGAGATTTACGTAACTAAAAGAGTTATGAATATAAATGTTGATGGATGAACAGGGAGAGGGAGGCCAAAGAAAAGATGGATGGATTGTGTTAGGAGTGATATGAAAGAAAAGGGAGTTAGTGATAGCGTGACGGCTGATAGGACAGAATGGAAGAAAAAAACGTGTTTCGCCGACCCCAAGTAACATGTAATAAGGGCAGGAAGATGCACTTCTGGAACAGGCTGTAGACATAAATATAAAAGGAAAGTAAAAAGGCGGGCTTAACATACATTTTTTACAGCCTTCGTCAATGCCAAAGAGATATTTGCAAATTAGGACGGTATACCCACCGAAGTCCATAGGTAACGATTTCTTGTTCAACGAGGGTAGTCACAGGCTACAAAATAATGCGAAATCGCTTTATTCTCCGCTATCTTGCCGCCCTCGAACCTGGCATTCGTTGGAACATGTCACGCTTAAGCAATAAGATGAAAAATTGATTCTCTTTGTTCTTCCTTTAGGGCGATACAAGATCGTGTCGCGAATATCGCGTAAGGCCGCGTTCCCACTATGTTGTGACGACAGATTATCGTGTCGTTTAAAGCGTCGTGGCTTGTGTATTTAAATGGAGCTGTTCACATATAGGACGACACGATTAACAGTCGTCCACGACTTTTTACATACAAAATGTATGTGACAGTCGTCCAATGATAAAATCGTCACGACACTATGTCGTGACGATTGTCTTGAAACGCGCCCTTATTAGAAAGAAATTACGTTCGTTACTCTTTTGTGTGTTCTTGGGTAGGTATTACATTCATTGTTTTTTTGTAATAAAGGTTAAGTTTGAAGCTGAAAATGGTTAATACAATGGCTGAAAAGTCCTCAGTAAATTTACATGTATCATCATCATCAATGATCGATGACTGGAGTCCACTGGGTGCGAGAAGCACAGTTCTATGCATATTAAAATATACAAAAAATCATAAAAAAAGAAAAATTAATGCAAATGCAAAAGGTCAACATAAAAAAAGGTTGACAATACTTTTACTGTGGGACTGTGGGTTACTTCGGACATGCCAATATAAAATGTATAATTATACCAATTATATTGCAATTATTATTAAAATTTCGTTCATTCATCCGCAAAACCAATAGTTTGTTGGAATTAGATCAACAACACGGCTCCCTCTACCGCGCTGCCGTCATCACATGACATTGGCAGAATAGTCGTCATTAGCTCAGTTGCCAAAGAAGGAAAAAATACAATCCGTGAGATCAGATTTTTTTGATAAAGTGCGGTCAGAATGCGAGACATTGGGGTATTAGCACGCACAACGAAGGTAAAAAAAACAGCCAGAGATTTTGGCCCCAGCAGTAATTATCCGGGACAAAGCACAGAACGCAGATCAAGGCCCTACTATGAAATCTTAAAACGATCGAGATTCCACTCCTAGAGAGAGACGACGCTATACATAGCGTATAGCACTATCCCTTTTATATCGTCGGAATTGGACAGCATTAGCACGTCACGAGGCGTATCAATAGTGGCACGGAGAGTCAGGCTATAAAATCAAAAGTCATTTTTTCAAATTAATCTGAGTGCCAGCACTTTTTGAACAGACAGTCAAAGACAGTCCCCAAAAACGGACACAGAAACAGTCACACGTCAATGAGCTGGTCTCGTAACCATGTACAGCAATAGACATCTCTCCGCTGAAAAGATGTTTACTATTATACTGGCTTGCCGTGTCCCAATTATTTTGGAGTCCGTTTCCAGTCTTAATCGACTGCACATAAAACTTCAACCCTAAAACACGCCACGCATCAAATGGTCGTCTTTACAGCTCACACATTTCTATCACAATCAAAATAACATCGCTATCCTTTCTTAAGCATCTACAGCGAAAACAAACATAAAAACCCGATGAGACACCGGCCAATGATAGCTCAGATCACACCACAGATAAAATAACAAAGAAAAGTAGTACTTAACGGTTACAATAACAATGAAACGCGCTGTTATCATGAAAATGGCTTGAAGATTATAGACGTATAGTTAACTGCATGGCCAGCGTCTACACGCTCAAGTGACTCGCGTCTTGCAAGAGCGACTGACAGGAAAGGAATTAATTAAATTGTTTATTGCTAGAGGTTGGTGCGTCTTATGGAGAGACTCACCAGCTTGTGATTATTTACTCAAAAGTCAAAAGTCAAAACATTTATTTCAATTAGGCCATTAAACGGCACTTTTGAACGTCAGCATTTACAGTTCAGTAAAATAATAATATTACATTAATAAAGTGACTCTACTGTCCATTCGGAAAGGTAGATTCTTATGGAGAAGAACGGACAAGAAACTCCATAGTTACTCTTTTCAAATAATGATTTTACAAAATTTGGTATACAAAAATTAATTTAATATTATGTGAGGACGATGCACCCAGAGTATGCTACTTAAAGAACAAAGTATCACCAGCAGAGGTAAACTTATTAATTTCCTAAAGAAATTTAGGTAAATTGTACTCACATATTTACAAACATTGGAACCATTAATTAAACAACAGTGTGTGAGTCAACAGAAAAATAAAAACACAAAAAAAGAAACAGTATATCTATAAAGTTAATACATTAATCAACCAGTTTGACCTTCACCCTTGATTGTCCTATGGAGCAGGACCAGCATGTTTCCAAGCATTCTTATCCTGAATGTAATCTTCTAATTTGTAATATGCTTGTTCACAAAGTGTACTTTTAACATGAGTTTTAAATTTTCTTTCATTTAGTTCTAATATGTCAGAAGGTATTTTGTTGTAACATTTAACACAATACCCCATGAAAGAAGTGTGGACTTTAGCTAATCTAAAAAATGGTTGATCTAATTTGTCTTTATTTCTAGTATTAAAATTATGTCTATCACTAATTTTACTAAAAAGATGTCGGTTTTTCCGCACATACATAATATTTTCATAAATGAATTGGCAAGGGACTGTCATAATATTAATCTTTTTAAAAAGTTCCCTAAGAGAATCACGGCGACGCAGATTATAAACGGCTCTGACAGCTCTCTTTTGTAAAATAAATATGGATTCAATGTCAGCAGCCCGACCCCACAGCAAAATACCGTACGACATAATGCTGTGAAAGTAACTAAAGTAGACCAAACGTGCGGTTTCTACGTCTGTTAACAGTCTTATCTTTCTAACAGCATACGCGGCTGAGCTTAGACGACCCACAAGAGATGTTATATGAGGCCCCCATTGTAATTTCTCGTCCAATGTGATACCTAGGAAAACCGTTTGATTAATGAACTCCAGTTTTTCTCCATTCAACATGATGTCACATTCGCTACTTTTAACATTTGGAAAAGAAAATCTAATACATTTAGTTTTTTTTTTATTTAGAGCCAAGTTGTTTACCGTAAACCAATTTTGGACCTGATGAATAGAACTATTTTGAACGATTTTGTGAACGTCGGTCTATTTTAAATATTAGTGATGTGTCATCCGCAAATAACACCATCTTTGGTTGATTTTTGTTGACTCACAACAGTGATGTCCCGAAATGTCCACGTTGCCGGTGAGTTTCGCTAAAAACTAAAATTTTGTAGAATTTTTGGGACACCGTCCCTACATGTCAGTCATATCACGACCGTCACGTCCGTCAAGTCATTCATCGTTATCATCATCACTATTCAGATTTCAGTGGTAAGACGTACACCTCCCATAGTGCCGCTACATCGACCGGTCCTGTGCAACTTGAATTCAGCCGATTCCCGCGGCCTTCACTAAATCATCGGTCTACCTAGCGAGGGGCCTTCCAACGCTGTGTCTTATGGTATGTGGTCGCTAATCTAGAAATTTTCGGCCCGATCAACCAATCGACCATCTGTTCTACGAGTAAGTGCGCTGGCCACTTATGTTTGGCATTTCTTCGGGCTATTTTACCTTGGTTCTTCATCTCTTCAACTGATCGATGTGCCTTAACTGGGGCAACGTAAATAGGAGACGATTCATTTGGTGCTCGATAGAATCAAATGTAGGTACTATCTTATGGCGAGGGCCACGGCCTTAGAGCGGTGGCGACCCGCATCCGAGGTCTGACAGAGGGCGACTTCTCATCATCTAATGGTAAGAAGTCGCGCACGCTTGTCGCTTAACGCAAGACGCATCGCCAAAGGCCGTGAACGGGGCGTTAAGGATGTATGGCGAATTGGCGTGTTTGAGGAGTGGAGTTTTTATTGCGAGTTTTTTAGGGTAAGTGTGTACTGTTCTTGTGTTTATTGCCACTGCTTCACGCCAATAAACTTCAAATTATATATTATGCCGTTTTTCGTGATCGAGAGCCTTATCTGGACATACCAGTGCATTTGTATAGAGACGTGTATAGAGTGTGCAATGTGCAAGCTTGCTGGAGAACACATCTCACCGGCAACCTAGTAATCTCTTTAAAGAAAAACAATCTATTGATACGACTGTTGCCTTGAAAAAGATTGGAAATTCGCAGTTAAGCTAGTACTCGGACTTGGTTCGTACGCCCCTTCCAAATAGGATTACGAAATGAGGCTTTGAGCGGATCGGATGAATGAAGCAGCTACGTACTTGTCCTAATCAATATTATACATAAATCGACACGGTTGGCGCAGTGGTTGAGCGATTGACTGCTGCGCTGCATGTCGTGAGTTCGATTCCCGAACAAATATTTGTAAATGGCCTACAGATAGTTGTCCCGGGTCTGGCTGTTTGTGTATGTGAGTTTATATGTTTGTGAACGCACCCACGATACAGGAAAGCATTCTGGTGGGGTTACGTTTAAAAGTGAGTATGTTTGTTTGTTACCTCTACCTCAGAATGAGACTTGGCACACGGGTAGACCATGTCCATGTACAGGATAAGGACAAGTTTTTTATCCCGGGGGTATTGTTCCCTTGGGCTAATTTCCGTCTAAGAGGCGGGGCAAGCCGCTTGTGGCATCTAATAGCTAAGTTTTTACTAATAGGTATTTTTTTTAAGGATGGGAAGTTATCAAATGACTTTTCACGCTCTAGGTGGAGCGGAAGGCCGTGTCAGACTCTTACTGAAAAGAAAGAAAAAGTATTTAATTGCTACAAAACGACATACCTACCCACATACATAATTTTACTTTTTTAAACTAAACCCTAAACGATAGTGTTAGTAGTTCTTAAATTATATTAGTAAAGACACGTTAAACACATAATAAGAAAAAAAATACAAAAGTATGAGTAGGTATAAAGTAGATGCATGTCGTGGTTGTGGCAAAAGGGCTTCCACTCAGCATAATGCTGTGCCGTGGGGGACCCACAGCACGGCGCTGACCCATCCGGGTTGCCCCTAAATCCTTTTGCGTTCCAGGACCGCGGTGACTCTTTCGAACAAATTCCGCAACCCTGAATGTAACTCAAGTGTATTGACCTCACGTGAAAAATACTCGCAAAATAATCAGGCAATCATAACGTGAGTTTAATCTCCCGTTAAAGGAAAGTGTCGTAGTAATAAAAATGCAAAACAAGCTTCATTTATGCCGTACGTACCGGTTAATTTAATATTTATAAGTACATATTCTGGGTGGATGGCGAAAGCTTCGTTATATCCGATAAATACTTCCCTAAAATGGTTGATAACTCATTAAAATGTAAAGCGAAATGTTCGCACACACGGTTAGATGCGAATATTCATGAAGACTCGACCTAATAGATGTGCTTTGAAGGTTCAGTGCGTATATTTTTTATCAAAGATGCCAAACAAATATTTTTATTACCAACCAGCTTTTGAAATTCGTTGAGCTTTAAAAATTTACGTGGTTTTTGTTCCTCGGTATTATTTTGTCTGGCAATATCCTTTATAGAAGTTGAAGGTGCATACACACATAATGCGACTATGCGACTTAGCGTTTCGGTAAAAGTTGCGCCGCGCTGTCACATCTATGTCGTATTGTCCTCAGGGAGCTTTAATGCTTATGATAAAAGTCAGAAACCGTCGTAATAACTACCATTATTTACATTTAATCGAAAAGTTTCTTTGTTTTGCCCTATAAGAACCAATTATTTTGGAAAAATAACTTTTAACTTATTTTGTTACAACTTGAACAACTTGACTTGTCGAGTTTGTTTGTTCATTTACTTTTGGAACATTTTATTGTTTTTGTCTCTTTGACATCTATAGAAGTTTTTATTGAGACAGTTCACTATGCTGTCTCTAGCAGTGGCTGCCGATGCATATCTGTGGTCTGCGGCATAAACGATGACACTCACTGACACCCTTAGTTTGTATGGAAACGGTCCACAAAATCGACTTAAGCAGCGACCACCAACGCATCCGTGTCAATCCATACTAATATTATAATTGCGAAAGTGTGTCTGTCTGTCTGTTACCTCTTCAGGCTTAAACCGCTGAACCGATTTAGATAAAATTTGGTATAAAGATAGTTTGAGTTCCGGGAAAGGACATAGGATAGTTTTTATCCCAGAAATCATCCTTGAAGGGGTAAAAAGGGGGTGGAAGTTTGTATGGGAGTCCGTCATTATTGAAGATAAAACCAACCCTTGTATTTAGGCACTTGGTAAGAAATAAAATAAACATATGTTTGAGTGTTTTTGAAAAATAAAAACGTCTGCCCAAAGTAGCCATTCCACGCGGACGTAGTCGCGTATCCAATATTCCCCTACTCAAACAACGGGTAGTTAACTTCCCGTAATCATGCGAATATACCTAACGCGTGTTTAATCTGACGTAAAAGAAAGTGTCGTTATAATAAAAATGTAAAGCAGCCGTCATTTGCGCCGCGCCTTATTCCGGCTAATTCCATTCTCATGCATATTTCATGGCTTAACTGAATAACGTACGACAATTTCAGGTCACGACTCTTTTGTAAACATGTTTTGTTTATTGGGAAGCTGATTTTAATAATTGATTTTTAATTGGTTTGCTGGTTTGAGTGGAATAATTGGATTGGTTTCGATGATAAATGAGGATGGCTTTTTCGGTAATTATTTCAGCAGTCAAGTTTTTTGACTCTAGTGGCATAACAATACATATTTTACTTTTCTAAGATTTATTGTATTACTTGGTTTTACCAGCAGTTTAGCCTACATGAAAATCATTAAATCCCACTGGATTGTATTACCAGGACAAAAGAATTCTATCTATGTAGGATAGGATTTTTGCACCTAAACTGCAAAGGCACTTTTTGGGCTCCTTACGTCTGAGTAAAAATCGGAACCCTTAATAAACTTTGTGTATGGGCCTGTTATGTCCCATTGCAGGGCAAATGCCTCCCGTCCTCCCTTTCAAGTTTCTTTGCCCTTTGCTACCTCTAGCCCATCTTTTAGGTAGGTGACTAACTCGTTAAGCCACCTTTTACACACTTGACAAAAATGTATACAAAAGTTCGTGTAGGTGTGTGTTAAGATTGGGTGCAAAAGTTCGTGTGAACTTGCACCCAATCTCAACACACACCTACACGAACTTTTAGTAGTTATTACGACGGTTTCTGACTTTTATCATAAGCATTAAAGCTCCCTGAGGACAATACGACATAGATGTGACAGCGCGGCGCAACTTTTACCGAAACGCTAAGTCGCATAGTCGCATTATGTGTGTATGCACCTTCAACTTCTAAAAAGGATATTGCCAGACAAAATAATACCGAGGAACAAAAACCACGTAAATTTTTAAAGCTCAACGAATTTCAAAAGCTGGTTGGTAATAAAAATATTTGTTTGGCATCTTTGATAAAAAATATACGCACTGAACCTTCAAAGCACATCTATTAGGTCGAGTCTTCATGAATATTCGCATCTAACCGTGTGTGCGAACATTTCGCTTTACATTTTAATGAGTTATCAACCATTTTAGGGAAGTATTTATCGGATATAACGAAGCTTTCGCCATCCACCCAGAATATGTACTTATAAATATTAAATTAACCGGTACGTACGGCATAAATGAAGCTTGTTTTGCATTTTTATTACTACGACACTTTCCTTTAACGGGAGATTAAACTCACGTTATGATTGCCTGATTATTTTGCGAGTATTTTTCACGTGAGGGCAATACACTTGAGTTACATTCAGGGTTGCGGAATTTGTTCGAAAGAGTCACCGCGGTCCTGGAACGCAAAAGGATTTAGGGGCAACCCGGATGGGTCAGCGCCGTGCTGTGGGTCCCCCACGGCACAGCATTATGCTGAGTGGAAGCCCTTTTGCCACAACCACGACATGCATCTACTTTATACCTACTCATACTTTTGTATTTTTTTTCTTATTATGTGTTTAACGTGTCTTTACTAATATAATTTAAGAACTACTAACACTATCGTTTAGGGTTTAGTTTAAAAAAGTAAAATTATGTATGTGGGTAGGTATGTCGTTTTGTAGCAATTAAATACTTTTTCTTTCTTTTCAGTAAGAGTCTGACACGGCCTTCCGCTCCACCTAGAGCGTGAAAAGTCATTTGATAACTTCCCATCCTTAAAAAAAATACCTATTAGTAAAAACTTAGCTATTAGATGCCACCAGCGGCTTGCCCCGCCTCTTAGACGGAAATTAACCCAAGGGAACAATACCCCCGGGATAAAAAACTTGTCCTTATCCTGTACATGGACATGGTCTACCCGTGTGCCAAGTCTCATTCTGAGGTAGAGGTAACAAACAAACATACTCACTTTTAAACGTAACCCCACCAGAATGCTTTCCTGTATCGTGGGTGCGTTCACAAACATATAAACTCACATACACAAACAGCCAGACCCGGGACAACTATCTGTAGGCCATTTACAAATATTTGTTCGGGAATCTAACTCACGACATGCAGCGCAGCAGTCAATCGCTCAACCACTGCGCCAACCGTGTCGATTTATGTATAATATTGATTAGGACAAGTACGTAGCTGCTTCATTCATCCGATCCGCTCAAAGCCTCATTTCGTAATCCTATTTGGAAGGGGCGTACGAACCAAGTCCGAGTACTAGCTTAACTGCGAATTTCCAATCTTTTTCAAGGCAACAGTCGTATCAATAGATTGTTTTTCTTTAAAGAGATTACTAGGTTGCCGGTGAGATGTGTTCTCCAGCAAGCTTGCACATTGCACACTCTATACACGTCTCTATACAAATGCACTGGTATGTCCAGATAAGGCTCTCGATCACGAAAAACGGCATAATATATAATTTGAAGTTTATTGGCGTGAAGCAGTGGCAATAAACACAAGAACAGTACACACTTACCCTAAAAAACTCGCAATAAAAACTCCACTCCTCAAACACGCCAATTCGCCATACATCCTTAACGCCCCGTTCACGGCCTTTGGCGATGCGTCTTGCGTTAAGCGACAAGCGTGCGCGACTTCTTACCATTAGATGATGAGAAGTCGCCCTCTGTCAGACCTCGGATGCGGGTCGCCACCGCTCTAAGGCCGTGGCCCTCGCCATAAGATAGTACCTACATTTGATTCTATCGAGCACCAAATGAATCGTCTCCTATTTACGTTGCCCCAGTTAAGGCACATCGATCAGTTGAAGAGATGAAGAACCAAGGTAAAATAGCCCGAAGAAATGCCAAACATAAGTGGCCAGCGCACTTACTCGTAGAACAGATGGTCGATTGGTTGATCGGGCCGAAAATTTCTAGATTAGCGACCACATACCATAAGACACAGCGTTGGAAGGCCCCTCGCTAGGTAGACCGATGATTTAGTGAAGGCCGCGGGAATCGGCTGAATTCAAGTTGCACAGGACCGGTCGATGTAGCGGCACTATGGGAGGTGTACGTCTTACCACTGAAATCTGNAGTGTTTAACGTGTCTTTACTAATATAATTTAAGAACTACAAACACTATCGTTTAAGGTTTAGTTTAAAAAAGTAAAATTATGTATGTGGGTAGGTATGTCGTTTTGTAGCAATTAAATACTTTTTCTTTCTTTTCAGTAAGAGTCTGACACGGCCTTCCGCTCCACCTAGAGCGTAAAAAGTCATTTGATAACTTCCCATCCTTAAAAAAAATACCTATTAGTAAAAACTTAGCTATTAGATGCCACCAGCGGCTTGCCCCGCCTCTTAGACGGAAATTAACCCAAGGGAACAATACCCCCGCGATAAAAAACTTGTCCTTATCCTGGACATGGACATGGTCTACCCGTGTGCCAAGTCTCATTCTAAGCCGTTAAAACATAAAGAGGTAACAAACAAACATACTCACTTTTAAACGTAACCCCACCAGAATGTTTGTCTGTATCGTGGGTGCGTTTACAAACATATAAACTCACATACACAAACAGCCAGACCCGGGACAACTATCTGTAGGCCATTTACAAATATTTGTTCGGGAATCTAACTCACGACATGCAGCGCAGCAGTCAATCGCTCAACCACTGCGCCAACCGTGTCGATTTATAATATTGATTAGGACAAGTACGTAGCTGCTTCATTCATCCGTTCCGCTCAAAGCCTCATTTCGTAATCCTATTTGGAAGGGGCGTACGAACCAAGTCCGAGTTCTAGCTTAACTGCGAATATCTCAATCTTTTTCAAGGCAACAGTCGTATCAATAGATTGTTTTTCACGAATTCTTGCACCCAACGTTCTTTCCAATTATTAAAGCAAATATGTCTTTAAATTTTTAATTTATTTTGCCATCAAGTCAAAAATATTGCTTTTTGTAAATTTTTGTACTGTAGCAACTAATCTGGGTAGTTTGGGAGCCCTGGAGCCCTGTAACACAGATATTCGTTGTACAGGCTCCAGTCTCCACAACATCAATGTTATAATACCGATTGTAAACATGTACTGTATTTTATAAACTGGTTTTTATTGCATTATGTGGTGGAGATAAATTAACATTATTTTATTATTATTATCTCATCTGCGTTAATCACTCGGACAAGCCATTTAATTTAAACCCCAATAATAATTCATAATTGCACGAGTCAACCCTCAAACGCCCGCGTGCCACGACGCACGTGTTGTTCCATCACGACGCGTCATCGCGGTTTAATTGGGGTCAGCAGTCGTTTGTTTGTGTCGCTCGATTGTTTTTATTGTGGTCCAAGGTGGTAGCGCAAGCGTAGTTTTCCACACGCACCTCTTAGATGTCAGCACAGTTGATAGGAACCGCTAGGACCTGTGCGTCCTTGTAATGCAAAAGGCAATTGATGGAAAACGTGGGTTTAAGTCAGTAAGAGTCTGACACTCCCTTTAATTTCGCCCAGAGCGGTAGGAGTTATTTGAGCATTTCCCACTAAAAAAAAGGTGTGAGCGTATTCGTTCTTTTAGGAAATATATGTATGCAGGCAAGCTTTGCTTGATGAGATTTGAATGGGAAAGAGAGGCCCATGTCTAGCGAAAGAAGGTTGTGAATGATAATGATGAAGCTTGTATACTAAAATTGGATTGGACGAGTTACGTCAGCCGTATGTATAGCAACTGCTGGGTGTCTAATTGATACGATGGGTACCTGATAAGGTGAGCAGTATTTTTTGCGTATCGCAAGAACCGACTCCTCTTATCGACTCCATAAAATAGCTGGTAGAAATTATGACAGGCCTTTTCTATAATGGCGTCGGCTAATTTGAAACAAAATCTTTGCTTTATATTGTTTTAATATACAAAACTGTGATTAAATAACTGATTCGTAAATATTCTGTTTAATGATTGAATTATTGTATTATGCATATTTATACCATCTTAATTAGCTTCCTATCTCTACTGGAGTTCAATGATTGAATGAATCACAATTTCATGAATCATAGATAAATTCAAATTAGGTGGTTTGCTTCAATTTTTAGAACCGTTATTAGTAAAAATAAGTAAAAAAGACAAAAAAGTAGGCAAAGCAAACTACGTAGTTATTAATAATTTTATATTCCTTCTCAGTATTCCATTTTAATTTGTAAAAAGTGAACCAAAATTTACAAAACGCCAAGCTTATAACTTGGAGCAAGCTGTCAAATATGACGGGTAACGACATTAATTTCGGCACGACGCAGGAGACGCCATGTTGTTACAGCAACCCATAGGAACAAGGCAAAC
Source organism: Mamestra configurata (assembly GCA_002192655.3). NCBI lineage: Eukaryota > Metazoa > Arthropoda > Insecta > Lepidoptera > Noctuidae > Mamestra > Mamestra configurata. Next base: position 72,319 of record NDFZ01004434.1, read on the forward strand.
GTCCTGATAACGCTCCCAATTTCTGTCCACACGGTATTTACGTGTTATTACGTGTATGGTTACGTAGACACTGAAAGGGTTAAGGGCAATTTATGTTCAAATATTTACTTTATAAAGAAAAATATTTTCAAGTATATTATTTTTTCGTAACACCTTATTTACTTGTCCTACTGTTTTAAGTAAATAAAACAACCATTTATGTAGGGACCATTTTTAGGGTTCCGTAATCAACCCTTATAGTTTCGCCATGTCCGTCTGTCTGTCCACGGTTTAGCTCAGAGACGCTCAGCACTAGAAAGTTGCAATTGATATGGGTATACATATTAAACACGCCGATAAAGTGGTTATACAAAATCTTTTTTAGTGTTCCCCCTTTACGTAAAGTGGCGATGTTTTTTTATCGTCTATCCTATGCTGTGGGGTGTCGTTAGATAGGTCGTTTAAAATATTGAGGATATGCGGAAAAAAAAATCATCCAAGGATCCGTTTGCGAGATATTAAGCTTTAAAGTGATAATTTTTTGTTACAGTCAAGTATCCCCCCTCCCTCTGCCAGTAAAACGGTTGTTTGTGAAGACGTTCATGGTTTTTTTCAATGGCAAATTTCGTACAAACTCCGTTGAAAATCAACAATTGTGACGTGTCACTAAGGAATCCTATACAACAAGTGGCCCAACACGCACTTAGCTGGTTTTTTTTCTATTAACACACAGATTAGCCGTTTCAATTTGTCAAAACGTGATGTTATTACAAATACAGAAGGAAAATAATTTATTATGTTAGTCAAATTTTATTTCTGAGAAAAAGGTTATAAAATATTTCGAGTTACGGTGTACATCTTATTTAATTTCAATTTTAGTGCCGCCTAAAAGGTTTTGAACGAGGTCGGAAAACGATCCCTTTTTCATTACCGAATACTGACGAAAACAACAGCATTTTCTAAATAAAACAATAACTTTAAAACACCTCAATAATTAAAACAGGGATCCTACTAAAATAGAACATTGTTTTTTCAATAAATGAGCACAAACACGATACACAAGCAAAAAAAAAATAGTACGCCCACCACAAAATTTACAGTATGTGCCAAAATATAAAACACATTTACCGCTGCCACTAAATTAATAAAATTCCATACGATAATTAAATTACAACTAAATTAACGAATTCCTTAATTAGGGGTAAATATTACCCCGGGTTTATTTGAAAGCTTCATACGGTGAGCGGTCAAAGGGTTGGAAAAGCAAAGGCAGACGGAGCCCGACCAATTACAGTTTTAATAATTAATAATAATTTGCAGCAGCGGGTTCTTTTTTACCCCTGCGTGTTTTGCAGTGTTGAAATGAAAGAAAATTAGAATTTCTACGTGGAAACCTTTGATGTGACGATGCTTAGAAATCTTCGTTTTTTTATTAAAAACGGAAAAATTATACTGGTAATAAATTCTTCGTAGATGTTTTTTTGTGTTAGTATTCCGTATTTTTTTTCTTATGAAGTGAAATAATTTAAGTGTAGTCAAAGAGAGGCTTATGATAACCAGTGTAGTGTGAAAGGCTTAGTTAATTGAATCGTTTAGTATGTAAATTCATAATCCGTTGCAGTAGCTTAATGGTTAAATCAGATTTCATCATCATATCAGCCGAAAGACGTCCACTGCTGGACATAGGCCTGGGCATAGACCTCCAAGGTGGGGTTGCCATGATCGCCACGCTTGGCAGGCGGGTTGGCGATAGCAGTGTAGCTGTTGCAATGCACAAAGAATGCTGCTGCCCATTCTCTGGTGAGTCCCTTAGTCGTCTAAAAGTCGTCTAAATATTGTTTATTGTTTTATATATTGTCTCTTACGACACCCACGGGAAGTGATGGGATGGTGCTATTCGTTCAATATCATACAGAAATCAGATTTACACACCGATATTATACTTCTAGCTGAGGTTTTTTTTTTTTTAAGGATGCTAAATCATCAAATGACTTCTTCCGCTCTGGGTGGAGCGGAAGGGCGTGTCAGACTCTTACTGACAAACCCATCCGTGTTCCATCTAAAGCCCTTTGCGTTCTAGGGCCGCGGTGACTCTTTCGAACAAATTCCGCAACCAACAAATTCCGCAACCTTCTATCTGAGGCTTGCATTACATTTCTTCAAGGAGAAAATTAAAGAAGTTTGGGATTTAGATTTCCTATCCTACTACCATATTAAAGATATTGTAAATGAGAAACAGTTTAGGTTCAGATTAGATATTTGTTTGGAATACAATTAAATCAGCATTTTAACACGGATAGACCATGGCCTGGGTTAGATTTTTTTTGGGCCAAGCCCGTCACGCATTTCCAATCCCCCTTTTTTTGGGAAATCATCAAATGACTTCTTCCGCTCTGGGTGGCGCGGAAGGGCGTGTCAGACTCTTACTGACTAAAACCCATCAGTGTTCCTTCTAAAGCCCTTTGCGTTCCAGGGCCGTGGTGATTCTTTCGAACAAATTCGCAACCGCATTCCCAACCCCTGCAACTCCTGAAAGCTACAAGCAACAGTGGTGATCACCAGAAAAACGCCGAATCAATGAAGCTCGACGAGTCCCGGAGGAAGATTAAGCTGTCGCGGATCTCGCAACGAAATTAATCAGAAAATATCAGCGAAGGAGTGGGAAAATATAATTCCCACTCCCTATCAAGCAGGACACAGGAACAGAGTCAAAGTCAAAGCGTTTATTTCAATTAGGCCAATAAACTGCACTTTTGAACGTCAACATTTATAGTTAAAAAATAATATAAAATTAATAAAGTGACTCTGTCTACTGTCCATTCGGAAAGGTAGATTCTTATGGCGAAGAACGGACAAGAAACTCCATAGTTATTCTTTTCATATAATAGTTTTCCAATATTTCGTATACAACAAACAATTTAATAATATGTGAGGAGTACCCAGAGAATGCTACTTATAGGAACAAAGGTAAAGTTATTCAGAGCTAGGCCAATAGGCACCAAGGGACATATACAACTGGGTTATGCCCTGTTGCTAAACACCACGGATTATATTAACACTAAAACTAATCTTAAATTGTGAGCCACTTTTGATCCCAGTAATAGGTAAGTGAATTAAAGCATAAAATACTTTTTTATCGCGTGTTAATTTTCGACTTTCACGTGAGCGTTTCTGCGGGTACTAGCTAGTACTGTTATTATAATGTAAGCCAAGACTGTGACAACATAAAACCATTTACGAGGAAACTACAAAATCTTTGAAACTTTAAGCTTGCATACTTGTTATTTGGCACGTACGATTGTCATGACCAAGATCGAGAAAAGACGTTTGAATTTTCACCAAATGCGATTGGACCGAGGTTCATGTTTGGGGATATTTTTTTCAAAGCGAATGAATAGGCTCGACCAGGGCTTGAGAAGTACCCATGTTCTGATGTTCGACTTAATTGATAACATAGCCGTGACCAAAAATCTTGCATGAAGACGCGCGAACAGGAAGCGAGCTCCAAAATTTAAGCACCTTGCCTAGAATGGGAAAAAAAATCTTATGCCCTTTCATACAGAACCAAGACTAATTTTAGGCTTTTTTAACCCCGGACTAATAACAGAAGTGTTATAAATTTTGCGTATAGTAACACCAGCGGACACTCACTAGTGTACTTGTGATATTATTATAAAATGAAACTATATTTTATATTTAAACTTTCATAATATATTTTACGTCAGCCTTCAACGAGGGCTGGCACCGGAGTCCCATATAAAAACAAAACATTTTTTAAATTCTTATTTCAAATTCTCTTTTAGTTTTCGCCAAACGCTTCCAAAGGGCTACCTTGCCTGCCAGAGACCTGGAGCCAAGGATATCCTCTTCACAGTATGTACCGAGACTATTCTTAGTTATGATTCAAGCAAATCTGTTCCGCCGTTTGATGATCATCAGCCCTTTTCTCGTTGAAGAAGTGATGAAAACAACTTCCACAGGTCTGATCGATTCGAAATTTTGTATTCTGTTTCTTAAATGATGTCGCAAGCAAAATGGTAATATTGAACTAATGCATGACCTGGAATCTGCGGAATATCCAACTCCTCACTTTCTTACAGCAGATTTATCGTATTTGATCTCATTGAAATAATTTCAATGAATAGGTTATGAGTAAATGGTGGGTTCTGGTGATCAACAGAAAAGATAATTGAAAAAAAAGTTGATGAGAAATTCTAAACTTTAAAACAAAGTCGTTATCTCGTGATTTCCCGTGGCCCATGTCGTCACAAATATATTTTTGAAGTGATAACTTCTTATGGGATGGTAAACCGCTTCGTAAAATAACGCGTTACGGCGCCAGTCTGTCTGGCTTCCCTTTCTTTCACGTATACGGCAGCGGTAGGCAGGCTCTTCCTCTCTCACTCTAACTCACAGCTCTAGTCGTATTTCGGACAGATGCTTTCCATATTAAATAGTTCAACTTAGATTAGTTTAAGTTATCAATTCTGTCGGGCTTCCCGAGACACACACGTTTTTTATTACATATAATACTGCGATACTTATACTGTACATTAAGCGTTATATAGGAATTCTGACATTTTTATTTACATGATTGCACGCCTGTCTCAGTCGAATCTGTGATTTCATGAATATAATTTATTATTCATGTAATGTTCAAACAAATATTTTTTTATGTGTAGGGCTAGAAATAAACTGTTGAACTTCTTTTCTGCATGTTTTGCGAAATTAAAGAGATAAATAAGTATGATTACAAATTCATTTCAGCGAATGAAACAGTTGAAGAAATACTCCTGTTAAGCAGATATTGTTTTTCAACTAAAAGCCAGAAATACCTATCTACATATCTGCCTTGTTCTGATTCTCGAGTGTCACCAACGTCTCAACCAGGTTGGCAGATACAACGAGGTAACCATTCAATGGATCAAAGGACACAGCGAATCCCGAGGCAACGATGCAGCGGACGAACTCGCCAGAAGGGGGTCGAGTATTACAACGATAGGACCTGAACCTATTGTACCACTCCCTTTCGGTCACCTACGCAATCTGGTAAGAAAACGCACTAATGATAAACATCACAAGCTATGGGTTTACCATAGTGAGTGCAGGCAGGCCAAAGAGGCACTTCCCTCTATTGATGGCCGTTTCACGAAAAAAGCCCTAAGACTTACTAAACAGCAGTTGCGTACAGTCACAGCCGTCACAAGTGGCCATGGGTCTTTTAATAAACACCTCTATGTCATAGGAGTCACTGACAGCCCACTTTGCAGAGTCTGCATGGAGGAGGACGAGACAGCAGCACACCTGCTACTAAGCTGCCCGGTAGTCGCTGATTACAGGGCTAAGTACTTCGGTAACCCAGGTACCCTTTGTGAGATAGTTAGTAACACCAAGGCGTTGCTGGCCTTCCTTGGGGAGCTGGGGTGGATCGAATGACACATTTGTCCCACCTGCACGCAAAATACGCGCTTAGTCGTGGAGTTGCGGAAACCAGCCCGAGTTACATACATACATACATACATCTGCCTTGTTTTTTCAAGGATAGGATATCATCAAATAACTTCTTCCGCTCTGGGTGGAGTGGAAGGGCGTGTCAGACTCTTACTGACTAAAACCCATCCGTGTTCCTTCTAAAGCCCTTTGCGTTCCAGGGCCGCGGTGACTCTTTCGAACAAATTCCGCAACCCTAGCAGGCTCTGGCCCTAGCGTTCCCGTCTTCTATGCTGACATCTCTTTGAGGCGCGCATGGAACACAACGTGCCATTGACCTTATTTGCATCCTTACGAATACGTTCAAAACCACCAAAAACACGTCTTGAAACTAAAATCAATCATTTCAGACAATCGAGCCATTTTCACTTCGTATCACATAACACGTTAAAGGACAAGCAAACAGAATATTCACAACATAATAACACAAACTAAACTAACTTCGCTACAGACTGATGCGTCGATTTACGCTATATTACACCCTATGACTTCGTTTGCCGTACAAATCGGGTGCGGTTGTAAAATAAACGACTTCGGCGACGTCCCGTAAGGGTCTGGCCACAGCTTTCAGCAGAGCGGCTCGCAGCGGGCAACGCGATTTGTGAGGTGATATAATATAATAATAAATTCTTTATTCCGGACAACATAAGATCCACTGTGTTATGTTAGTAAATTTCTTATAATTAATATTAGTATATATTATTTTATTTATCAATTCAATGTTATAATATCTGAGTTCGCTTCGTGTGGACGAGACACGAGTGAGAGGAAAGTACTTCACTCGTTCATCACCCCCACAAAACGTCTCAGAATAGAAGAGTAGATATTCTCCGCCATTGTCCCCAGAATACTGTTGTCACTGCCCCGCAATCTTGTAATTAAGGACGAGATTTTTTTCCGCATGACCACATAAAAGTCGTCAGTTCGATTGAACGCGAACATCTCAGATGCGCTAAAAGAACGGGGCAGTCCCAACAGCATTCTGAAAACATTATAATATTGGATGCGCAGGAGTTCCTGCAATCTTTTGCGATATGTCTTAGCTCTCTTAGTTCTGACCATGGTATAAAAAATATATTTTGGTTGAGGAAATGCGACCACTACTGCTGCGATACTCAGAATGTTATACATTAGATTTAACTAATCCTAATATATAACAGTACTGACTGACTGAGTGACTGATTGAGTGACTGGCAGAAAACGCACAGCCAAAACCATGTCACGTGATCACGAAGTGAGCTTTCATTCCATCTTGATTGTGTGGATTGACAGCTCACCTCGTGATCACTTCACCCAAGCCTTCACTTCGACATGTTTATAGAATCGACCGGCTGTGATGTTGGTGTATGACTAACTTGACCATACGTCCCGCTTTGGTCGGGACAGTCCCGCTTTCAGGCTATCTGTCCCGCTGTCCCCAGCCAGGGTAAAATTGTCTCACTTTCTCTAAAAGTGTTTAAATGGTGTCTGCCAAGAAGTAACGCACCTGACGAAAAAGTTTTCTCTCAAATGAACAAAATATGCCCGAGTGATAAAACTCATTTTTTTCAAAAGCCATTTTGAATGCAAAGATAAATAAATCATGTACCAGCACATCAAGCCACCCGAAACTGTCAAATTTTTCCAGTCAATCTTTTTTTTTTTAATTTTCTTTAGCGATAAAGTTTAAAATCTACTAAAGAAATTTGATAGATTGTTATAGCTTGATGTGCTGGCTGAACTGAGCTCCAATTATGGACCTAAAAAATAAGACCCAATATTTTAATTAAAACTAATTTATTCAGCTGAAAAATACAAATATTACTAACTAGTAAAACTATACCAAAAACTTTTTTTATATAGGTATATAATTCTGTTTCTGCAAGAGATGTCCCGATCTGAATAAAAAATAAATGGCCATGTTATGTCTGCCGCGTTTATATTCGCCGTCATTGGTGCTAGAACATTTGTTTAATTGCTCACCGCACCACCCGCCGCCCGCCGCGAATCGCTCGGCTCTCTGCGCTTTGTTGACATTGACAGCTGTGACATACTTCAAACAATTTCCAACATTTGTTTTCGTCGCTCGTCGCTCACCGCGCCGCATACCGCTTCGCAATACGCGCCACGCGAAGCTGTGTCCAGGCGGTAAGATAGGCCGGGACGTCGCGTCGGGACAAATCGGTCCCCGCACGGGAGTGTTATGTGTCCCTTCACTTAGCGGTTAGGCTTCCGATTTGAAGTCGATTTACTGTGTTTATGTTTAAGTTTAAAGCCGATTTGGAAGGTTGGTGTAGTGATGTGGGGATCACAAAGTTGCATGTTTTTGGAGTGTCTGTTGTTTTTGTAAATCCTAATGCTGTAAATTAAGATTTATTAATAAAACTGCCTTCGGTTGTCCTGATAGTGAAGATACTAGTGCTACTGCTAGCTTACAAGTAGCGAATTATTAAGTTTTATGTTTTACGTGTTACCTTTGTTGTATTGTTTTCTTTGTAAGAATACTGACTACTTACATACCTTTGTATAAGTGATAGTTCTTATAACTCAACAGACAGATGTGTTGCTGGGGAGTTTGTTGCGCCACTTCTTCTTCCCAGCTAAAACACTAGGAAGTGGTGACGGGTGGGCGTTTTGGGGGACTGTCTTTATGTAGAACTTTGACATTCAAAAAGTGCTGGCACTCAGCCTAATTTGAATAAATGACTTTTGAATTTTGAAACTACCCTTATTCCTCTGGAACATTTCAAAAATTAGCGGGATAAAATATTTCAAAGAATGTCATAATAGTTAACTACACAATTCTTATGTAATACATAAAATAAAAATAACTAATATACTATAAGTACTTATAAACACAGACCTAACAATAAATATATTCATTGTGAGTGCCAGCACTTTTTGACATTCAAAAAGTGCTGGCACTCAGCCTAATTTGAATAAATGACTTTTGAATTTTGAAACTACCCTTATTCCTCTGGAACATTTCAAAAATTAGCGGAATAAAATATTTCAAAGAATGTCATAATAGTTAACTACACAATTCTTATTTAATACATAAAATAAAAATAACTAATATACTATACTTATAAACACAGACCTAACAATAAATATATTCATACATATTAATAATTAATTATACACCCAATGAAACATATCTAATAATTTAAAGTAATATTGAATTCCTTGAATTGCTACTTAGCCCTCTTCCTCTCAACAAATTTTGTTGTGCCCGGCAGGGTTCATATTAATCTTTTACTTTGTTATACCATTTATGTAATACATATGGAATGCAATAAAGAATTGAGTTTTAAGTAAAAATGATCCAGATTATTATTAGTCAGACAATAGATTGTCTGCGTTTTTAAAATCTGAATCCATTCAGCTGTTGAGGCGTGATTGACTAACAAACATCCAAACACACAGGAAATATCCAAACAGTCTTATAATAAAATCTAAGGCTTTCACTTCTCACTAATATCATAAATTCGAAAATAAGTATAATGCTTTTTTGCTACGCTATCACGCTTGAATCGCTGTACCAATTTTGGTGAATATATGTACCAATATAGACGGGAACCTGGAGACGGTTATAGGCTACTCTTGCGATAATCTATATAATACAACGCTAGCGAAGCCGTAGGAAAAAGCTATTTTATAAGTAGCATAGTAAGAAGTAGGATAAGGAAAACTTTCGCAATCAGAAATCGCATTACGACGCGTATTGCGATTCTACGCCATTTTTCTTTAATCTAAACATGGTTTGATGTGTGATTTAGTTTGATTTTTTTTTATTTAAACTTTATGTACAATAGTGGTACATGGGCGGACTTAATGCATCAATGCATTCTCTACCAGTCAACCTTTGGGTTATAAATACTATACTGTGGTAGGTGTATAATAACTAAAAATAAGATTCAAAAATTAATTTTAACATTTCGGAAAGAATATACAGATAATATATATATTACTAATAAAATACATTTATATACTAAAATAATAAACTAATAAATATGATATATAATAATCATACCGATTTCAATGTAAGTTTTCAATAATACTAATAATAACAACTTACTGCAATCACAACACAGTATATTAGGTTTTGCAATATAATAATTACATGAGTGTTAAAAAAGTTAAAAAAAATAAACAATAATATTATAATTATATTCTTTGACTGTTCAAACATATATATCCAAAGAAAGTAAACTAACTGGTTCGAAAAACGTCTGATTGTATTACAATCAGAACATAATAGGGAGAGCGGGGCTAAACGTGCCGCGGGGAAGTTGTTCCGATTGAAATAGGCTTTATGAAAAAAAACAAGATAAACAAATCAAGTAAATTCGTCATAAAACGGAACGCTGCAGCTCACTGATGGCAACTATCTTAGTTTGACCAGTGACGTCCGGTACATTGTTAAATTACATCGGAACAACTTCCCCGCGGCACGTTTCGCCCCGCTCTCCCTATTATGTTCTGATTGTACAACAATCAGAAGGTTTTCTAACTAGTTAGTTTAGTTTCTTTAGATCTATGTTTGAACAGTCAAAGAATATTATTATAATATTATTGTTTATTTTTTAACTTGTTTATCACTCATGTAGGTAATTATTATATTGCAAAACCTAAACGCCGTGATATAATGTGTTGTGATGGCAGTAAGTTTTTATTGTTAGTATAATTGAAAACTTACACTAACTCAGTTTCAAACCATGTTTAGATTAAAGGAAAATAGCGTAGAATCGCAAAACGCGTCGTAATGTAGTTTCTGATTGCGAAAGTTTTCCTTATCCTACTTCTTACTATGCTACTATTATTATAAACTGGCTTTTTTTCTGCCGAGAACATTCTTATACTACTGTCAGACACAACCTTTTAGGACTTTCATTTACGAGGAACGCATAAAATAAAGGAAGTCGACACGGCTGCGGCTAAACGCTAGCAATTTAGGGTTACGGCCACAGAGTGTAAAAGTGTTGCAAGTTTAGTTGGTGGTTTGCGAAAAATGTGTGATTGATTTATTTCTCTTAAGTCTTGTAACATGTACAGTTGTACACTATAGCAACTTAACCTTCAAGTATGGACGTCAAATATTTTTAACACTGGTGCGGACGTGGAGTCTCTCAGGCTGCTATATTCACATGCATTGTTTTTTTAGAAACTGATTCCGAACCGCGTCAAAACCTAAAATATATCTGAGTATACTTATAAGAAAAGAAACGGGTATTTGTAATCAACTGTATTTATTACAATTATAGAAATTATGAAACATTAACAATCATGGTACTTTATCAGACTTTTCTGGGTAATTATATGAACCCAGTAAAAATAACTAAATCTAACACTAAAAGTATTTTTTTTCAAAATCAAAAGTCATTTATTCAAATTAGGCTGAGTGCCAGCACTTTTTGAACGTCAAAGTTCTACATTGTACAGTTGCTGTAAAAATTTCGTTTCTTAGTTTTTCATGTAGTGACATTGATGCCGCTACAACTTAAAAAAAATGTTCTTAAATCTGAACACTTTATTTATACCATGCCACCATGTGTGTTACTTGAAAAACCTTCACTGAAAATGTATCCTGAACTCTTTTATTTTCCTTTCAGGATTCATCATAGTCTGTACCTATTAATTAAAACTTCTGATTGATATGGTATCAGCCAGTAGTAATGTTAACACAAAAATACTTTTACCGACGCAAATAATTAAAAAGACCGCGGCGGCGAATGGGTTAAAATTGGATATGGAGATTGCCCGACCGAATTTGTATAATACATTTTGGGGTGAAAACAGTAAAATGTATGCAGAAACTTACTTTTTCTATTTATTATTTAAATAATTTCAAGTTTTGGGGAGAACCGCTTGAATCCATAATTCCATACTTACGACAGTACGACTGTCTGTCTGTTTGTTACCTCTTCACGTCTTAACAGACGGGACCTACGGGAACGGAAAAAACGGGGATATGCTCGTACGGAGTCGCGGGCAATAACTAGTTTTATTATAATTTCCTTGTGTTGTTTGGAAAGGTCCAAAAGGTAAAAATATGGCGACAACCAGATTGTAAATAACATTGTAACATAATAAACAACATCTACTTATTGTTAACCCACACTTGCATATAACGATTTAGAATTTTACAAACATTACACAAAGAACTAAAATCTCTATTCATAAATCAATAATACCCACATTTCATAACATCAAAGAATAACCATTATCCCTTCTCCGTGGGAACGTAACATTTGTTCAGAACACGTATTGTCCTCGTTTAATATCCAACAAAAGAAGGTTCAGAAATCAAAACTAAAAACCGTTATCCGGCTGAAAGTTCCCATTGTGTGCCGGTTAAGTGTTGACTCATTGCATAAAATGAGAGTCACTGAAAACATTGGGTTTGTAGTACAGTGAAAGCGAAGCGTGACGATGTACAAGGTGTTGGTTCCTTTATTCAATACTGAATTTGCCGGTGTAGAAATTAATAAAAGAGTTAAAAGAAGTCAACTGTTGGGATATAGGTCTCTCTCAAGCATCGCCACATCGACTGATCCTAATTTTGCACAAAAATAAACGGGTCATTTTTCAAAAAATATCATTTTTAATATTTTTTGAAAAATGACCCGTTTCTTTTTCATCAACGTATCCGTCATTCTTGTTTTGGTTGGAAATCGTTAAGGGATATCCAAACGCTTTTATTCTTGTTTTATATCTTGATGATAATATAATTGCTGTTTAACAGTTTTAGGAGACCAATACAGCCAAAGAAAGCTGCGAAAATTGCACAAATGCAAGGTTTACGAGCGTTGCCTCATTCAAAGGTTAATCTAACTATAGTAGGCCTTTCCCTAATAACTGTTCATAGGTACCTGAACAATTAAATATGAATCGTTTTTCATTATTAGACAATGTTAAGGATCACGAGAGATGATGATTCGGGACAGCTTTGTGTCATTAATTCCGTTTTTCAAATTAAAAATGTCAATAATTGTAGGTGGGTCAATGACCGTTATTCCACGATTATCTGGCGCCTACTATAGGTAACAGATTGAAACGAGACCGAGAGTGTGTTGATTCTCGTCCTAGTGTCAATAAAAAAACATTTAATCTTAACTACGTTTAACTGAGACATTAGAGGCCATCACATTTCCGATACATTTTAAGAGCATTTAATTTCCGATTCCTAGGAGCTCGCGACTAAATACAGCCGCACGGGTCGATCTTCAAGTTTAAGCAACGCTTGCCTAGGTTGGTCTGTGGATGGGTGACCATCTTAACATATCGAGACTCTTCCGTGTCTCGGAAAGCACGTTAAGCCGTCGGTCCCGGCTGTTATTTGTAGATCTTTAGACGTCAGTCTTACCAAGGAGTACCGTGTTACCCAGGTAATGAGTTGTGAAGGTCTGGTAAGCAGCCGCTCCACGTAAAATACTGGTATTCAGCTGAATCCGGTTTGACTGGAAGCCGACCCTAATATAGTTGGGAAAAGGCTAGGCAGATGATGATGCTTTTGTTAAGACTTATTTTAAACTGTGCAATTTAAGTATTACTATAGTAGGCGCCAGATAAATGTGGAATAAAGTATATTGACCTTTCCCTAATAACTGTTCATAGGTACCTGAACAATTAAATATGAATCGTTTTTCATTATTAGACAATGTTAAGGATCACGAGAGATGATGATTCGGGACAGCTTTGTGTCATTAATTCCGTTTTTCAAATTAAAAATGTCAATAATTGTAGGTGGGTCAATGACCGTTATTCCACGATTATCTGGCGCCTACTATAGGTAACAGATTGAAACGAGACCGAGAGTGTGTTGATTCTCGTCCTAGTGTCAATAAAAAAACATTTAATCTTAACTACGTTTAACTGAGACATTAGAGGCCATCACATTTCCGATACATTTTAAGAGCATTTAATTTCCGATTCCTAGGAGCTCGCGACTAAATACAGCCGCACGGGTCGATCTTCAAGTTTAAGCAACGCTTGCCTAGGTTGGTCTGTGGATGGGTGACCATCTTAACATATCGAGACTCTTCCGTGTCTCGGAAAGCACGTTAAGCCGTCGGTCCCGGCTGTTATTTGTAGATCTTTGGTAGTCGTTACGGATAGTCAGGAGCCAGAAAATCTGACACCAGTCTTACCAAGGAGTACCGTGTTATCCAGTTAATGGGTTGTGGATGTCTGGTAGGCAGCCGCTCCACGTAAAATACTGGTATTCAGCTGAGTCCGGTTTGACTGGGAGCCGACCCCAATTTAATTGGGAAAAGGCTAGGCAGCTGTCTTTATGTTCATACCGATTTTGAAAATAAATGATCTGATTTTATAAAAGTTAAGGGATGGAAACGCTATTTTAAACGCTACATTACACATTTTATTTTCATAGCATAGCACATCTCTCACAAATCGCATAGCTTTACAAACACTCATAGCTTACCCCGAATCCTCCATTAAGCCGGGTTACGTTATGAAAAACATTATCTCGCGCTCGCTGTCGGTCTATTGTACCCCTGCATCCAGGACAGCGCAGCTTTGTGGCCCGAATGCCATCTGTTAGACGGAATCTAGGGTTAGCACTGTCGGTTTTGGGATTTAGGATTTTATTAACACTGTTATAAAGATTTTTTTCTAACAAACTTCTTTCATGCCTCTTGAAGTTGACGGAAGGTGAAGAAAAACTTCGTAACAAAATGTACTTATCACATTCACTGATATAGTAAAGACAGGGTGGATAGCACGTTTTTTTGACGCCACAAATTGGTAAGTAATTGGCCCGTTTGGACCAAAGGCCGGCCGGCAATCATCGGGAGCGGTCTTAAAAAAAAAAAAAAAAAAATTCTCAGACAATAATGTTCTACAGCACAAAATTGAAGCAGCCCCGGTAAGTTATAAGTATACTAGTGATGGGGTTACCTCGCAACTTCCCATGGGTTATGATTTAACAACGTTGTCATGTGCGCAAGACATTCAAAATGTAAGATTTTTAAAACTATTTTAATTCATTCTAAGTATATTGGGTAGTATTTCTGTGAAAACTTGCTCTCTACTAAAACTGTTTATTTTTTGTAATTTATTTGTATTTTGTTTCTATATTTGCAATTTTTGCATGCCGAAAGGTAAAATATGGTGACACTAAAACTGTAATATTGGTATATTACAGTTTTAGTATCACCATATATTACCACAGAATTGCTAACCCATACTTGCAAATAAATATTGATTTTGACTATGTTCTTGTAAACGCGTATAAGCGAACGTTTGGAGGGCCCTATCTTTACTACTTATCTCTAGGAATTGGTGAACAAATGGTTCATGCTCGTTCTTTTTACCAGAAAAATTAAACAGCAGTTGGAAGTTGAGGTTATTGATTTTAAAAGGTACAATGAAAACGTAGATACATAGGTATTTCAGTGAGAATCCCGTCAGAGAAAATGTTTATTGTCCCACTCAATAAACGACATAAGAACTCGCACAATATTATTAGCTATTTATGTAAAACGATCCTTTAAATATTCATTATTAGTTACATCTAATCATTGGAGCGTTATTATCAAAGTGCTGATAATTATTATCGATCAAACTGGTATAGGTTCTCAAGTAATTTCCAATATTCAAATTGATTCCGTGTAATACACACTCATTAAACTTAACGTTGACTTATCTAATAGTTCTCAACTCCAAAACTACTGGCCTGAAGTTCACGTAACTACTGTAGTTGGTGCTTTACTTGTAAGTACGCGTAGTTATAATAAAGTTAGATAGTTGAACCAATATCCGGTAAATACTTAGATTTAGTTCGGTGATAAGTAATTACTGTGTGGTTTTTGGTTTTGCCGACTACATCTTTTGTGCTTGTGGGTTTAAAAATAAACTTGCCTATGTTTAACAAGTTTTGAGCTCTAATTGATTAACAAAAATAGGGAATTTTACTAAAAAAATCTAAGTAGTCCGTCGGATAGATTTCCAAAAAATTATGTGCATCAATTTTTTCCTTTTTTCACGTAAACAAGAAATGAAGACGAACAGTGCGTTGAAAACACGCGTGTCGTCACTTCACTGGTAACGTGATGGCATACCATACCATACCGTCTATCTATCGGCGGGTTGTCAAGCGAGGATCGGTTTGTTTGAGGGGGGGCAGCCGGCGCGGCGTGGGGTTGCG
>NDFZ01004435.1:0-23387 GCA_002192655.3 Mamestra configurata
ACACAAAAACTCAAAAACTCAATCATTCGAGTTGTGCCCTTACATTACTAAGGGTGCGATATAGATTTATTGTTATTCTCTAAACGTATGTGATGTCTTTTCCTTCCCCTATTAAACACACAAACATTCGATTTCGTTTCCGATATTTTCAGCCCCAAATCATCGAGTAAAATTGCAATAGCATTGAGTGCTCTTTGCAGATTCCCTTGACAAAAAACAATATCCTTATGACTCAAATAAATTACGAAGTCGTCAGCATATTGGGTGACAAAAACATTCTTAACTGAATCACAAATTTTATAGGTTGCTATATTAAACAATAAAGGCGATAATGGATCACCTTGAGCCAGGCCTATACTGGTCCATCTAGTCACCTCCTTCTGCGAAGCAGTAATGCAAGCGAAGAAGGATGCGGGCCGCGTGAGGGAGAGACAAACCTCACGCCCCAGCCGCTGCAACAGAAGACGCGTCGGGAGTAGCAGGGCGATTCCCGGCCATCGTAGGCGCGGGCCTGCGGACAGCGAGCGTTAGGTGGCTCGCATTTTGACTAGGTGCACGCCCGAGTCGACGGCGCGTTGTATTGTGGTCAGTGAATTGGTTCGAAAGAGTCACCGCGGCCCTGGACCGCAAAGGGCATTACGAGAAACACGAATGGGTTTTAGTCAGTAAGAGTCTGACACTCCCTTCCGCTTCGCCCAGAACGGAAGGAGTCGTTTGATGATTTGCCATCCTTAACTAGATATGTACAGTTAGCATTTTTTCTTGTAACGCGACGAAATATAACTTAAGTACTGAAATTGATAAACTACGAATTTTAAGTGTTTACAATAAGAACTATGACCGCTGAAACTAGTTCTCACATTGTAATCGATCAATAGAATTATCTTTATTTCGGAACACGATTTATAATTCACTTTTAAATTTAAAATACATTTCCACATGTGACCCTTTTCAAAGTCTGCGAATTTAAAAAGGTACGAACAAGTAAATATTAGATCAGTTCAAGTTAATTGTAGACACCTAAAAAGGTCACACTTTCATATTGTTATTTTCGGTTTGATCTATATAAAACACACGTGGCTAATGGCTAAATAATAACAGCACGGGTCGATCTTCACAGTTAAAAACGCTTGCAAAAGTCGGTATGTACAATTCAAATTCTTTATTGCGAACTAAGTGAACAGAATGTTGGAAGATGTTAACAATAGGTAGGTTCTTTCTTAGAACTTAGTTGCCTGTTAAGGCATTGCAATTTAAATGGTTATACAAATAAAATAATAAAAAATATACATACTCAATATTAAAAAAAAATACAGTTAACATTTTACTATATTATCATATTTCATACATATAAGGGTACACCGCGTGCGAGCCGAGCGAGCGAAGCGAGAGGTGCCGCGGTAGCGGCCGGCGAGCAAATCAAAAAATATATTTCTTGAAAATATATTCTTCCCCTTTTTTGAATAATCAAAAATAGAATATAAATATACATATAAAATTCGCTTAAACATACGTTAAATGTTTGCAGTTGAGGACAGACTAATGACTAATAGCAATGCGTTGGCAGAGTAAGACAATTTCAAATGTACCTAAATTTTTTCCACTCATAATACCACATACTTAATCAAAATTTGTTCGATATTTTAACCAGTAGGTATTTTTAACGTAAATAAAAAAAAATTCAAAATGTGACATTTTGAACTTAGGTATAATGAATATCGATATTTTTTAATCATTACATATTTTTATCACTTGGCATTTCAATGTTAGACATTTTAAGCTTAGGTATAAAATAATCAATTCAATTATTTATTTATTTTGCAATTTTCGATATTATGATACAATCGATATTTAAATTTTCGATGTTTTGAACGTTGACATTACCTTAACTCCGAAAACCAAAATTTTAACCAAATTGACAAGTCAATCAACTTGATTGTCCACGGTAACCTACTTCCATAGTTAATCAACATTATCAATTAATTGCAGCCTAATTTAACTACAATGACAACGCATTTTATACAACGTGTAACAGAATAAACGCAATACCTCTTAAGGGTTCATTGTACTCATCATTATGATTAACTTTTACTATGGGACACCTTTGGGATGGCTCAGCTAAATACCAACTTGCCGCGCTTGACTCGGTGGAACGCAGAGCTAAAAGGCTCATTGGCGACGTAAGACTGGTGGATGCCACACGCTTCACAGCTTGGCGCATCGCCGCTAGGTTGCCTGCTTGTCGGTCTTCTACAGATTATACTTCGGAGAGCGTGTCCAGAGACTCCACGACCTCATCCCACCGGCCCCCTTCTACCATCGGACATCTAGACGCACTGCAAGTTACCATCCCTACCTTGTTACTATTCCACCAATTCGCACTAAACGATTCCAAGCGTCTTTTATAATGCGCACAGCACAGGAGTGGAACTCTGCCCGCGTCTGTGTTTCCGAAAAAAATCGACTTCCCCATGCATTTCTGTGTGCATAACTCGGCAAAATCTACTGAACAGCAGATTTTTTTTCGCGTTATCGGATTTAGTCTCATAGTAAAAGTTGTTCTTAATGATGAGTACAATGACCCCTTAAGAGGTATTGCGTTTAATCTGTTAAACGTTGTATAAAATGCGTTGTCATTGTAGTTAAATTAGGCTGCAATTAATTGATAATGTTGATTAACTATGGAAGTAGGTTACCGTGGACAATCAAGTTGATTGACTTGTCAATTTGGTTAAAATTTTGGTTTTCGGAGTTTCCCTGCGTGATCGAATCAGGAATAACGATATCCGCAAGAGAACCAAGGTTGCCGACATAGCCCGAAGGATCGCCAAACTGAACTGGCAATGGGCAGGGCTCATTGCTCGCAGAACAGATGGTCGATAGGGCCGAAGAGTTCTAGAGTGGCGACCGCGTACCGGCAGACGCAGCGTTGGTACGCCTTCCACAAGGTGGACCGATGACCTGGTGCGGGTCGCGGGTAGCCGATGGATGCGAGACGCACAGGACCGGTTGTTGTGGCGACACTTGGGGAGGCCTATGTCCAGCCGTGGACGTCTTTCGGCTGATATGATGATGATAAAATAGTAAAGAAAATATTTTATAAATTTAATTAAATAATAACTTCCACACTAGTCCATCTCCAAGGTTAAGCAACGCTTGCCAAACTCTGCCTGTGGATGGACCTGGGATCCATTACATTTTTTTTTTTTGTGAGTGGCGTCTCGCTGTTCAACCTATAAGGTTGTCGACTGCTTAAACGGGCTTGCCTGTGGTGGCCTTAATATAATATTAAAGCCTCCAGCCAGGGCGGATCCATTACATACCGAGACTCCTTTGTGCTTCGGAAAGTACGTTAAGCTGTTGGTCACGGCTGTCATTTGAAGATCTTTGACAGTTGTTACGAGTAGTCAATAATAGCCTGAAAATCTGACACCAGTCAACCAAAGGGTATCACGGTACCCAGTTATTAATAATAATAATAACTCGGCAATCATTGTCGTGTCAGCCAACGGCTTAATAGCCACGAGCCTCGACCAACGCCTTACTAGGCTCTGGTTAGGCAGCTGGATCAAGGGCTTGATAGAAGGAACACGGATGGGTATAGGAAAAAAAAAAACACTAATTTCTTAAATTTTTAAATATTTCCTAAAATATACAAAAATAAAACATTTTATTACTCAAGATTATTATTGTTTAAGTTTATTTTGTGTATTTTATCTCCTCTATGGGCCTCAGCACATAGATAAAATACACAAAATAATCTTAAACAATAATAAACTAATACGGTTAATTAATATTATTTAACCTTATTAAAACTATAACTGAGCACGTAATGTTTCGCTGCGTGGTGTCGCGTAAGCGTTATTGAGTTGTGTAGCTCACTTAGGCAGTAAAATACTGGTATTCAGGTTTTTCCGATTAGGCTGAAAGCTCAACATTAATTCATTGATTTTAATTTAAGAAAAACTTACAGCATTTCAGTATAAAAAGTAACAATGTGTAATTCAAGTTGCTTACTAATTTATAATGGCCAGTACAAACTGTAAATCAAAAAACTTTTTTTTATAAAAAAAACCCGATTCTTATCAAAAATACTGATTTTACAGCAAAGTAGTTACCTCAAATCTTATTATTTTAGCAAAACTTTGAGTTCGTGACGCATCGCTATTAATTGAAAAGCGGAGTTTTTTTATGCCTGGCCACATAATGAAATGACAACTTCAATCCTAACTTAGACGATGGAAACCCCATATATCTGTCTGCAGGATTTAAAGGAACCTAACATAAATGGTATGGCGGGAGCTCCCGTCATCCCTTTCGAACCTAACCTTTCCGTGTTGGGGTGCCCTAAATTCCCTCCAGGAAATTGTCGGCTACATCATAAAGTGATCAATTCTATGATATGGCCACGACATCATTTTGTTATAAGTTTGTGAGAGTATTACGTTTGTACGCTCTGGTTTATTTGATATGCAATCAGTATATTTGACATGAAAATAATATTTTCGTATATTTGACAACTTTTTTGTCGCGCATTAGAGGAAAAATTATACAGTGTTGCATATATTTTTTTTAATTATTTTTAGTAAGTACTACTTTTGAAAAAAAAATTGGTTTGTTCGCATAACAATAATTATTTTGATCTTTAAAATATTTTATAGATGTACCTAAATAAATTGAAAGACGAAAAGTTTTTTGTAGTGCTTTTAAAAACAAGTCATATGAATAACAGTAACAAATACGTGAAAACAGCGCAAAAACTCGAAAAATACAAGATACCACCTAAAATCGTGTACCTACTATTTAGGGACCTCGTGATAATCTACTCATTCTTGCGGTATTAATACCTGTTAACGAACTCGTAATAGTTATTTATGATACTAGTGCGGTAAGTTGGTTTTACAAACGAGTAGACGAATGTAAGCCCGAGACGAAGTCTGGGGCTTACTGTAGCTGTTGCAATGCACAGAAGCACAGAGTATGCTGCTGCCCATTCTCTGGTGAGCCCCTTACTCGCCTCGTATGACACCAACGGGAAGTGATGGGATTGTGCTATTCTTTTACGTCCGACACCATACCGAACGATTGTTTTAAAAAATTATTTTTACAATTTTTATTACCTCTTTTTGTTCTCAGCCGTCGTCGAGGCAGTGAATGGGAGGTGCTAGAGGGTCTCAAAGACGGCCAGAGGTTTGAGAAGAGGCCAGACGTCTTCAATGGCTATCTGCACAAGAAGAGGAAATGGCCTCTCAAGGGGTGGCACAAGGTAATACGAGCGTCGTCTATTTATGTGTCAGTTTTCCCTCGTTATCGCTCGCTGCCTTGCATTTTTCTAACTAGTTAGCATATACATAGCTGCCGCCCGCGGCTCCGCCCGCATGATGTGGAAAATTATCCCAAAGGAACGTACTCCCGAGATAAAAACTATCCTATGTCCTTTCCCGGGACTCAAACTATCTCCATATAAAATTTCATCTAAATCGGTTCAGCGGTTTCAGCGTGAAGAGGTAACAGACAGACAGACACACTTTCGTATTTATAATACGAAACATACAAATAAATGTTCCCTCTTCCATACATTAGTATGGAAGAGGGAACATATATTATTTGTATGTTTGTTTGTTTGTAATATAAATGTAATGTAATGTAAATATTTGCTGGTTTATACATTTGCATCGGGTTTAACTAAAAGAGTTATGAATATAAATGTGGATGGATGGACAGGGACAGGGAGGCCAAAGAAAAGATGGATGGATTGTGTTAGGAGTGATATGAAAGGAAAGGGAGTTAGTGATAGCGTGACGGTTGACAGGACAGAATGGAAGAAAAAACGTGTTGCGCCGACCCCAAGTAACATGGGATAAGGGCAGGAAGATGATGATGTTGATGATATTTGTAAGCGGTATGTAGTTTTCAACTAGTCAAAAAAAATACTACCGAGGGATTAACTTCTATATCCAGAGTAAGAAACTTTACCTGTTTGTAATATCAGTGTAGATAAATAAGAATAAGTGGTCTTCTAGGTAAGTGTGAAATTGAAAGAAAGAAAGAAAAATATTTATTTGGGACTCGCACAATACAAAAGTAAAATAAATTAAAACTAGCAGTCATAAACAATAACTAACAAAAGCAAGAACAGCATGGATTAAATACGTCATGTGCGAGACCAAAAAGGTCCCTATCTCAGCATAATTTTGACAAATTTTGACTGGCCTGTTGGTCGAGTGGTTAGTGACCCTGACTGCTTAACCGGAGGTCGTGGGTTCGATTCCCACCCAGGACAAATCTTTGTGTGATGAGCATGATCATTTGTTCTGTGTCTGGGTGTAATTTGTGTATAATATGTATGTATTTAGAAATATATAAGTATGTTTATCAGTTGTCTGGTTGCCATAGTACAGGCTCTGCCTAGTTTGGGATCGGATGACCGTGTGTGAGTTGTCCCAGGATATATTATTATATTATAATATTTCCGTGGAGACAAATTTGAATTCCAAAAAATCCTAATCCGTTTGGCGTGAAAGAGTAACAAACATCCTTCTATCCATCTATCCTCATAATATGCTGCGTTATTTAAAAAAAAGAAATTGATATAATAATAATATCTTGGGACAACTCACACACGGTCATCCGATCCCAAACTAGGCAGAGCCTGTGCTATGGCAACCAGATAACTGATAAACATACTTATATATTTCTATATACATACATATTATACACAAATTACACCCAGACACAGAACAAATCTGAGACTCATCACACAAAGATTTGTCCTTGGTGGGAATCGAATGCACGACCTCCGGTTTAGCTGTCAGGGTCACTAACCACTCGACCAACAGGCCAGTCAGATAGTTTGTCGTTGTAGAAACTGTAATCAAATGTCTTGTATCTTAGTTTAGCTGTTGACTTACAGTTGATATCCAACTCATTAATTTGTTTTATAGCCGATTATAAAGAGTATATTAAGGAACATATATAATGAAACCGTTTCCTTAACAATAGTTATGTCAAGTACAAAAACAAAATAGAGATACGGAAATTTTACCTTTCCCTGAATATTTTGGTCCTTTGATCACCAGAGTTCGGAATTAGGAATTAGGTCGGAATTAGAATTATTATTAATTACTTACCCTTTATTTATTTAAATTACATGGGAGACTAACAGTTATACTCAGAGGTCGGAATTAGATAGAGCTATTTATGTACTTACACTGATTTCATACAGCGAAAGAATAAAGTGGATATGCCTCATATCCCGTGATTAATTTTAAAGAGCAGAAAAATCTCGTGATTTATTAAATAAACAAGTTATTTACTTTTACACAATTTAAACCACTGCACGCGCGACGGTTCCAATTTTACATCAACGACATCGAATGTCCGAAGTTGCAAAATTCACGCGCGATGTTGCCACATTTGTAGTTCTCCACATGCTAATGTGGAGAACAAATTAAAAATTATTATTATTTATTTTTCATATTGTTGGCCACACGGGATTGTCTATTAGAAATCCCGGGAAGATCCATATTAACCTTTTGAACGCCATTGTCACGTATACATGACAAGCAAGCGCGTGCCCTGTACGCCAAATGTCACAAATATGTGACAAAAGTACGGCGAATTTGTGGCTTGGCGTCTGGGGCACGCCGATGCGTTTATGCTGTGGCGTTCAAAAGGTTAATGCAAGTACATAAATAACTGTACCTTCCGACCTCTGTTGATCACTTCACACTTCTCGTAATATCAGAATCCGTTTCCCTTGGTTGTCATCTTTTATTCTATAATTCCAGCGTTTCTTCGTCGTAGACGGTGGCATACTAGTCTACGCTCGTTCCCCAACAGACGTGGCCCGGGGCCGTCTACACGGCTCCGTGGACGTCGGCCTATCAGTTATATCCGCCAAGGCCAGGAGACGACGCATAGATATAGATGCGGACGAGTTCATATACCACCTGCGAGCGAAGACGCCCGATGTCTTCCGAACGTGGCTCAACGTGCTCAAAGCGCACAGGTTAGTATTTACACGAATATAGCCGACGTTTGCCGAACGCTGGCATGTGCGCTAAAGCCAGGAGACAGCGCACAGACATAGACGCCGACCAGTTCATCCACCACCTACGAGCGAAGACGCCCGATGTCTTCCGAACGTGGCTCAACGTTCTCAAAGCGCATAGGTTAGTATTTACACGAATATAGCCGACGTTTGCCGAACGCTGTCATGTCCGCTAAAGCCAGGAGACAGCGCATAGACATAGACGCCGACCAGTTCATCCACCACCTACGAGCGAAGACGCCCGATGTCTTTCGAACGTGGCTCAACGTGCTCTAAGCGCATAGGTTAGTATTTACACGAATATAGCCGACGTTTGCCGAACTCTGTCATGTCTGCTAAAGCCAGGAGACAACGCATAGACATAGACGCCGACCAGTTCATCCACCACCTGCGAGCGAAGACGCCCGATGTCTTCCGAACGTTGGTCAACGTGCTGAAAGGCATATGCAAAGTAACTTAGATCGATTTTCATTTGTAGACCAACACCAAAACCGTCTGTATATTTTCTTCATACTTCTTAATTTACCCAATGTGCACTCTTTCCAGGTTATACCGCCAACACTTGTTAACATTCGGTGCGCGGGAGTCAGTGCCAAAGATTCACGCGCCGCTCGACGACTTACCTGCCACAGACAATTCGTCCCGTGAGTCTACTGACATTAGTATAATGTTTTGTTGTTTTATTTTTATTTGCTGTGACGCATGCGTACCGTGTTATAAAGGAAGGTAGTTTGAGGTGTTTACGGAATGCGTAGATCCCTTATTCTTTGTCTATCAAAACTGACTTTACAATAATATCGACCCATAGTAGTGTTAAATACGTGATAAACAAAAAGGATTTAAAATATATATAATGTGGGTAGATTTTTTATTATTTAATCTTTTGGTTATATAAATACGCTATAGGAAATTGATCGTAGGTTTATTCGATGGATGTTACATCGATTATACTCAACTACTTAATTAGGCTGCTGTCAGAAACAGAATAAATTGTCTTTACAATCCCTTCATTATTTTACCAAACATCTTCCTTACCTCCCGTTTCCTTTTTCCTCCCAAAGGTTCCTCCCAGGACAGTGACGAATCATCCACATTGAGTACAAGCGACGACTTTCCCATCCCAAGCTCCAAAGGGCATTCGCCCCACGAAATATGTAACAACAACTTCTGTTTCTGCCATTCCAACTTCTATCCACCCATAGACGAGCATAGAGAGACCGTGGGCCACACTCCCACAAAACAACCTAAAAACTACGACGAACACATGAAAGGTCTAATTAATAACCACAGAAGTATGTGCTCCATGAACTGTGTTGCCAGATTCACACAAGAAGACTTAAAAAGAAGGAAATCTCCCAACTTTTCTCCAGGCAGCACTGATGCTGAGAAACAAATACATAGTACGGATCTTGATATCAATTCTATACGAACCATAGAGACGGTCATAGAAGACCAGGTTATGGTCAATAGAGAGTGTTCACCCGTACGATATCCTCCCGACTCGAAAATACCAATATTCCTTGACAAGATCGAACCTACAGCAGCTTATTTCTTTTTCGCGAAAGACAAATTAAGTGAAAGTAAAAAATCGCTAATGAAGAAAAGCAAGAAGTCAACGAATTTAGTGAAGTATAGAAACGAATGGGCCGAACCTACGTTGAAAAAGCCGTTGAGTAAATGTATGTTGCTAGGTGGACACGCGTATACAATGAAAGTTTCGAGACAGGCCGATACTGAAAAGGCGGTGGATTGTTCGGTGGCATGCGACCCTGTACCGCAGGAAAGTAACGAAGTACAAGTCACGATTATCGAAGAGAAGTCGCTCCAAGACGCTATGACGACTTCGGATTACGATAACATCACAGAAAAACTCCTAGTGTCCATATTCCAAAACCATAAAAACATTCCGGCGTCGAAAGCTGAGTACTACATCAAAGAAGTAGTAAAAGAATTATACGACTTCAAGTTTCAAGACGTGCATCCTGTGAAGGCACTGTTCAGGAGTCTCCTAGAGTACTGGCTAAAGAACACCAACGTTGATCAAGTAAAATCAGCCATGAGACAAACCCAGTCAATCGACAGACAGTCGAACAGATTTTTCACAAAAGACAAAAATCTATCGAGTGTTTATATCAGTAACGTTACAAGACAAACTCAGTTTCACGGGATGAGCAATATGGAAGATAGTTTCGGGCTTCAGAAAACTTCAACTCTAATCTTAAAAGATGCTTCTATGTGTCAGTTCCCAACAACATTGTCTGACAGCTTCGAGAAAGATAAAAGGATACAAGATCTCGAACGTTTACTTAAAAACACGGTGTATATATGTGAGACGATCAGAAATGATCCTAGCAAGCAGAAAGATATCAGGACAACGAAAAAACTGATAGATAATATAGGAAAGCCATCTCAAAAAGCAAATATGAATAGTCCTGCAGAATTAGCTAATGAAAACTCCAGCTCGTCAACTGAGAAAATAAAGGATACTATAAACCACCTCATAAGCGAGACTTCGATACATCCTGATGTTGCCAAGGAGTTCCTGGGAGCGTACTTAGATGTGCTACTCAAAGATGAAGAAAATAAAAGCACGAGCAGTAGCTCTGTATCCAGTGGATCTTCAACTATTTCTATAAACTCTCAAGAAGAAGCCTTTTGTAATGTACAAACGGAGGCCGTAGTTAAAAGAATGTCCAAGAGCGTCACTACCTTCAAGCCAACTGTTCTACCCGCAAAAGAATTTACTGAAGCCAGCCAGCCAGAAGTAAAACCAGTCGACCCAGGACAGATGTATCTAAAAGATATTTTAGATAAAATAACAACGATATTCTCCAAAGTAAAACAACTAGATGAGAATAACAGGAACAATGATAACACAACCGAGAACAACAATTCCGGTGTTTTCGAAGAGAAAGAACAAAATGATGAATTAGAAAGTCCGGTCAAAGAGTACCCAGGGAAGAATCTTATCTATGAAAACTTTGACGAGAAATCTGTAGTCATTGATCTTACCAAATTCGATTTGGAGCATATTTCCATGTTCAGTGACCCTGGTATTCAAGGCATTATGTCGATAACTATAAAACTTAAGGAGAAAACTAAACCTACAGGCGAGACTAAGCGAACACATTTGAGCCTTCAATTCGCAGAGTCTCAACGTTTGCAAAAGGAATTGAAAAAAGAGTATGCCGTGGATGATAACTGGATAAATTATATTCATTCAGATACGAAATCTAATGAGATGTTTCAGAACAAATCCATAAAAACTAAGAATTCTCACAACTGTTTCATTGGCTGCCCGAAACAGTTTGATTTAAAACCGTACTCTAGTAACAGCGATGCCACTTCTAAACAGTACAAGGTGACACACGAAAGCGAACACTCCATAGACCTATCATTTAACAGTAGTAAGCCCTTTCAGAACCAATCAATCATCGCGCAGTCGTTCGAAAATCAAGGCACCCAATCATGCTACATGATGTCTTTCAAGAAGGAGGTTTTATCTTCAAAATTTCATTCGAGAAAGAAAACTAAGCTGAAAGAATGTGGCGGTATTCTGTTGACACCAAGAATGATATCCCCACGGCGATCTCTTACAAAACATACTGAATTATCTATATTCGAGAAACCTGCCCCTAGGGTGATAGACGAAAAGTTCATTCTGTTGCTATTAGAAAATCTGTCATTACTGTCAAAAGACATACCAAGTTTACACAAAGAAATCAATAATTTGTTCTTGAAACTAAGAAAGAAGCATGAGAAAAGACTGAAATCCTGTTGCAATATTCAGGGTTTGAGTCTCTTAGGAAAGATCTATAACGAAGAGTCGTGTGGCCCCAGCAAAAAGGACGCTAAAACTCAGTGGGACGTCATGCCATGTAACGTACCCAACAAAGAAGTCAGCAGCCATGAGAAAGCTGTCAACACTTGCAGTAGTGACAAATTAAGAGAAAAAACCAAATTGCGAGATGCCAACATCAGCGCTATCGATTTGACCCTGCTGATGAATTCCGAAGTTCAAACGTTGTCAGAAGAATTATTGCTCAGACCTCAACGTAAGGCGCCGTCACTCACTGACACATCTCTAATGACAAATATTGCGGACACTGACTCTGTAAACAGCTTGGGGTTGTCAGAAAAGGGCGTGAAAACCGCCGACAATTGCACATCAAACTCCAACTGGTTTCATAAAATCTACACGAAAGAATGCTCTATGTCTACAATAATAAAGTGCATGTTAGAAAATAAGAAGCAAATGGCTCGCTTGCAAACACCACCACGACAGCATGGGGATAAAAAAAAACAAGCGAAACTACAACACTTTGTCAAGGAAATGTCGCTGTTATCACCTGCGTTTAAGGTCTCAACTCAATCGCAGACAGATAGGAAGTTGTTACGTTTTGCGAGGGAAAAGGCGTTGGATAATGATTTCAATGTGTACCAACTGTTTGTTAGTAATAACTATAATGTGACCAGGACGAGTTCCTTGACTGATTCTAACGTAGGCGTAGAAACAAAGCAGAGTGATGACATTACGACTTTGTACCGATGTACAAGTGATTCGTATTGTTCCGGTTAGATTGTTTTGTTTTTAATGTAGAATTGAGTATTTGAAAAATTCTACGTAGGTTCAAGTAGTGGATTGCATAAACGCATAATGAAGATGTTAGTCAACCATTGGCTGGTAGCCTAAGCATTTTGTTTTGCCCACTGAATATGTTATTTAATCAGAATATAATTACTTAAATATATATTTTAAATAGTGTAAGAGACCCATGATTGTTCTAGAGTAGATTATGTTAGTGCTTAGAACAAACATAAGTGGTTAATAATGTAGAAATAATTTTCATAGAAAATGGCATAGAGAATTCAGTACATATAGCAAGAGCTGTTCATAGAAAAGTATTGAAGTTATTCGCATAGTGTAATTGTTCTCAGTATTTGCATGCGTTTTGTTTATTTTTGTTCTAGTATATTTTGAATAGCAAACAGTATTTATTTCTTCGATACCGCTAAATATGAATTGATGACTTATTTACATTTCTTGAGACAATAATATTTATGGTCAATACATACATTCGCATATATATCTTTATCTATTGTGTCCTATTTCATTGATTACTAATAGTACCTGGATGACCGAGCTTTGCTCGGTTTGGTAAACGTTTTCTAAAACTGAAACCTAGCTAGATCGATTTACCGCCCCTGAAACTCCCTGCATACTAAATTTCATGAAAATCGTTGGAGCTGTTTCTGAGATTCAAATTGCATATACAAGAATTGCTCGTTTAAAGGTATTAGATAGATATGATGAGCTAATATTATTATTTTATCAACAGGGAATATTGTAAGAGAATTAGTATATTTATAACATATACAAAACCCAATACTAACAGTGAAAGCAGAATCAAAATTGATCGATAAACTAACGAGATATAACAGTTTTAAACAAATATATCTGTCCTTCTCGTGATTTCTTTGGACCGGATCTATGGGCGTATTAGACTTTGACGTCAGCCATTAAATCGGACTTCTCGTGAGTCCCTTAGTCGCCTCTTACGACACCCACGGGAAGTGATGGGATGGTGCTATTATTTTACGTCCGACACCATACAGAACTCTTTCTATCTCTTACACAAGTATTTAAGTAATCAATAGGTAATGTCCGCACCCGGCATTCATAGAAGTTATCATTTTTAGTCGCCAGCATCAAAAGAATACACTGCCATTCTTGAAATGGCGGAAAATCCATATCGACCGAATTAACTGATAAAATGTGAATGAGTCACAAAAATAATCACCAAAAATTATAAAAATATTTATTACAATGATACCTAGTGAAGATAAGAATGAAGTTATAAATATTGTTAGTTATTCATAAGATTGACTCATGCACCTCTTCCCCCATGCAAGTATGTGATTACAGTGTTATGGAATATATTGGCAAAAGGACTTAAAATATTAAAAAAAACTGCTTACCAAAAATACTGCCAGCCCATTTGCTGGTAAGTGAGGATCCAATTAATAACATTTAAAGATTTAAAAAGTCGGCCAAAAAGTATTGTATCCAACAGAGCATCTGTCTTGTTTTTAAATAAAGCTCTGACCAAACTGATGCGAATCCCGCGCGGGATGTGAGGCGAAATGTTCTTGCGTCTAAAGAAGGTGTTTGACCAGCGATAATAGTCAATGAAACAATCAAAGCGGGCAATCTCGTGCCGCATCCCGCGCGGGATTCACATAGATCTTATAACAGTAGTCATAATAATACATGAGCTTTGAACTACATTAATTGCAGCAGTGACAGAAAAAAAACACCCACATTTTTTAGTCAAGTCTCACTCTGCTTTAACAATAAAAGCACGCCTTTAAAATATAGTAAGCAAAACGCAGGATCCTCAAATGTCACACCTTTACAGAGATAGTACAAGGTTTCACCAGTTAGTTTCAAATTCCACATAAAATGAGAGTTGCTTGGCAATCAAGTATAGTACCTTTTTTTTTATGTCGGGGTGAAATCCTCATGGATGTCCTTCGCCCTGGGGCGGGCGGAGGGGTCTGTCAGGCTCTTACTGACTAAAACCACCCCGGTGTTCCATCTTTCACCTACGCCGGGGATCGCGGTATAGTACCTACACCAACATTTGGTCACTTACAAAGCCTATTTAGCGAGCCTTTTTTGCACAATATATTCCAAAACGCTGGTCCCCTGTCCTGGTCATTCACGTGTCTCGTCTGTAGGGCTGTTGAGCCCCATCGCAGGGCCGATCAGGGGTCCGCAGGCGGGCTTCGTGTCCGGCACTCCGGGGGGTCGACTCGCCGGATGGATTATAGGTATGTAACACCTGATCTGAAAAGTGAAGCCGCGTATTGAGAACTGAAAATCAAGGTTAAACGTGAGCCTAACAGTACTAAAATTGTGTGAATTCATTCAGTAAAAAACATACTACGTGGCGTATTAGTTTTACCCTTAACATAAGGGTTAATTATATGTACTTATTCAGTGTTTTAACACAAAATCAGAAAACAGGTCTGAAGACCCAGACCCTGAAATATGATTGAAAACATCAATCCTTTGACAAAATATTTATTTGAATTGAAGCTGAATTTTAAGCGCAATGTTTTTTAACTTTTCGAAGAACAATACTCGGCTTCACTTACTTAATCCAATGAGTTTTCAGGAACCTTTGTTTTCAGGAAAGAAAAAAATAGCCTTTTCTTACTATAAAATAGAATCGTCCGTAGCTCGTAAATGTGAAACAAAAAAACTTCGTTTGCACCCAGAATGTCTGTCTCATTCTTCCTATCCATACTAAATGCCTATTTTATCTATGCATGAAATAGCCATCTGAAGACAAGCATCATGAATGGTTTTCCATATAATATTTTGATTGTGAAGCATGGTTGGGTAGTTTGCATGTGTAAAGTGCACATGCTGTTAGTATTTGAAAAGCCTTGCTATTTATTGCACTTACTTCAATTATTTTGGAAGGAATAGATTTAGAAACTATCTAGGGTAGACAACTTAGTATGTGTTAGTTGCTTAATATATATATAAATGTGATCCTTACATAAGGGTAAGAAACAAAAAAAATAACATGTCAGGATTACATTTTAAGTATCAATTGAGTGAGACATTCAAGTTGCAATGTTTAGCCCTAAGGTTGGTGACATAATTATGTAGTTCTATCAGGTAAAATATACTTAGTGGAAAGCCAAAGAAAACAATAATTTTGGTTTGCCAAGGTAACGTCCTTAATAGTTTTGCGAATCATAGAAAACGATTGAAGAAACACAACAAAATATTAGCTCGTAAACTAGGTTGTTATGGAACTTGCAAAATATGATGAATATACATAAAATTAATTAAAATTGGTTGAAAACAGTCCATTTGGCGGTTGTCCTCAAAACTTTTAACCAATACTATCCTCAATCCACAGAATCAGGTGGTCCCCTAGACACTGCATCCCGAGAATTGGGGCAGGCGCAACTGTCCGTGCAACAGTTGCAGCGGCTACTTGACGCACTGGAGTTGCAGCAACAGTTGCACCACGATACTGATGTAAGTGTTGATTGCAGGCTCGTTAAAGATGCTGTATGACGTCAGCCTTTGAGAGATTTGAAGGAGATTGACTTTAAAACGACGAGTTTGGTCGTCGACGGTAAATTGGAAAAATACTAGGAAATTGGTGAGCGCTTTGTGGTTGTTTTTTGAAACATTGACATTGAAAGTAACTGACTGACAATTGATGACGTATCGAATTAAAAAGCACTGGTCAAAGTGACGCATAAGCCGCGTATACTGTGTGCCGAGTTTTCGCGCGTCTAACAGCTAAAACGGAAGCGGTGACGGGCGGGCGTTTTGGGGAACTGCTTTCATGTAAAACTGACGTTCAAAAAGTGCTGGCTCTCAGCCCAATTTGAATAAACGACTTTTTGATTTAGATTTAGCGCTTTAAACATTAGTCACGCGATTATTCCCGCCAATTTTACCAACAAATATACACCATACAACTGGTAAAGTTGACTGGAAGAGAATGCGCCAGTCATTAAGTCCGTTTGTGTGCGTAAAATGTTAAAATAAACAAATAAGTAAGTTGACACGATCAGCGTGAACCAATTTAGTCCTGCATCCCGCGCGGGATTCGCCTCGGTTTGACCAGAGCTTAATCTGACTGACCTGTGTAGCAAACAAAAACTACTTATGCGGCCCTCCGTACCATAAGGCGTCGTCTAAATAAAAAACGACCATCACGCGAATACGCGATCGTCGCGTTTAATTTTTTCGGCAGAACCGGGCCCACTGTCGGTGCGACAACGCGATCCGGTTTACTGTACACGCGACGAACGTGTTATCGCGCGATGGTCGCTTAATATCAGTGGGACGCAGGTCTCTAAATAACTTTGTCTTTTTAGAGTTCCGTACCTCAAAAGGTAAAAAAGAACCCTTATAAGATCACTTTCTTGTCCGTCTGTCTGTCCGTGTGTCACCACCGATTTTCTCAGGAACGGGTGGACCTAGCAAGTTGAAATTTATACTTGAGGTGATTCCCTATTAGGTGTATAAAAATCAAGGTCCTGAGTCAACAGGATAAAAGATATGGGCAAATTTAGATTTTCGCGAAAACTTGTAAGTACCAAAATTTACCTTAATTTTCCACCTTTTTTATTTTTTTCCAGAAGGGTAGTCAGTGAATAATTATCCATTTTTCCAGGAAAGTAGTTAGGGGGAATAAAATATATATTCTTACCTAACATTGCAGGTCTTGACCGTGTTCGTTTAAGAAATTGTGAATGTGAAAGTTGAAGTTGATGACCTATTTATGTATTGAAGTTGGTGTAATATAACTAAAGTATGAAGTCACTGTTAGTATTATTTAATTGTTTCTCGTAGCTTAGATTTTCCTAGTCTCCATGACAGGAGATACTTATATATTGCTTGAATTAATATGATCGACAATCGCATCAGAGGCTGCAGAACCATAATGTTGATACTTACAGATAAATCGTAATGGCCGCTCTCCTATCTTTATGTTGGATAAGTGTCTGTGAAAACAATGACAAAAGGCCACGCTACCAGCACTCTGTAGCAGCACGTTATATTGTAATACCAGGGACTCCCGCTAGTGTTACTTATTAATAAATAAAACTGTATTGGAGATTTGAACTTTAAAATATATTAGGCATCTGCCTTCAAAAACGTCGGTACCGGAGTCACAGATAAAAACAAAACATATTGTTACATTCGTATTTCAAATACTTTTAGTTTTCACCTGACGCTTCCAAAGGCTACCCATCCTCTTTACAATATTTTCTTCTTCGTCAAGGTATATCAAACTTGAAAAAAGATAGAAAGAAAAAAGTTACGTAACGCGTTACGGCGGCAGTCTGTCTGGCTTCCCTTTCTCTGACGTATACGGCAGCGGTAGGCAGGCTCTTCCTCTCTCACTCTAACCCACAGCGCTAGTCGTATTTCGGACAGACGCTTCCCATATTAAATAGTTCAACTTAGATTTGTTTAAGTTATCACTTCTGTCGGTTGTCCCGAGACGTACACGTTTTTTTTTAATGCCACCAAATCTGAGATTGAACTAAAATAAATGGCCACCAACAGTCGGGTTTAAAATTAGGTATCTTTACTTTTAGAGAAGGTAACAGTCGAACGCACAAACGGTATCTTAAAACGGACGGAACGGACGGACGGTAACGGTATCTTTTTTCGGTTTCTTATATATATAAGTATATATATATCCTGGGACAACTCACACACGGTCATCCGATCCCAAACTAGGCAGAGCCTGTGCTATGGCAACCAGACAACTGATAAACATACTTATATATTTCTAAATACATACATATTATAGACAAATTACACCCAGACACAGAACAAATGATCATGCTCATCACACAAAGATTTGTCCTGGGTGGGAATCGAACCCACGACCTCCGGCTAAGCAGTCAGGGTCACTAACTACTCGACCAACAGGCCGTCAAAAAATTTCACAATCACAGTTCTAACGTGACTGTTACAAACTCCAGGTATCCCTGGAGGGTGCGTCCCCCAACGTGAAGAAGGACCGGCGCAAGTTCGGCCTCCGCAAGAAGAAATCGAACAGCAAGTGTGCGTCCGTGGAACTGCAGGCCTCGCACACTCACATAGACCCGTCCAGCTCGCATATGGTAAGAAGACTAGAGATGCTATTTTTGGGAATTTAATGATTTGGCTACCAAGGCTTTTAAGTCAAATCTTTAGTCATTTGAAACAATCCCTTTAAACATTAGAATGCGGGTGTAACACGTTAAATGTGGCATACGACCCCCGCCAACCCATTAATAATATTTATTTATTTATAATGTCACCGGGAAATAGCAAACTCCGTAAATTTATAAAATAACTTGAGAGATTTTAAACTCTAGATAAATTGTCAACTGAACATTGGAATACTTTTTCACTCATCAAAATTTGATAGTCTAAAATCTCTCGAAGTCATTCCGAGAAATTGTGGACTGACATAAACTGGCGACCAATCAGCTGTCTGGTCTACAATTTATCTGTTTTGGTGTGATAGTTAAATTGGAAACTTGAGCCCAACATTGGTCTTTATTTTCTTTGAAAAGACCAATGAGAGCTTTGTTTCCAGGTTTACTATCACACGAAAACAGATAAGTTGTAGACTTGTGCTCTGATTGGTGGCCATTCTATTATAATCCACAATTTCTCGGAATGACTTCACGAGTTGACAATTTATCGAGAGTTTACAATATCTCAAGTTATTTTATAATCTTACTGAGTTTGCTATTTTCCGGTGACATATATACTTTATTGTACACCAAATAAAACACACATACAGACATAAAGACAAATCTTAAACTAAATAACATACAATTGGCAGCCTTATCGCGTTCCGCGATGTCTCTCAGGCAACCTGAAATAGATTTTCTTTTTGTTTCATACCTTTTAGACCGTGATTTTTCAGTAGTCGGGTTTCAGTTTTTGTACTTGTTTTTTTATTAAAAAAGTCTGACTTTTGGTATATTTTCGACATGCGCGTGCAGTAGGCCGGCTCATACATAATTTGCATCGTCAGTATCGTAATTTCAACCCTAAATAATGGTGAGTTTTTTTTGGGCATTATGTATGGGCTGGCCTACCCTTACTGTAGCTTACTGCACCCCCATGATTTTCGACACGAAGAAGATCTCTATTAAGAAATGCTAAGAAAGACAAGATCCGTCAGTATATATTTATTTGTTTACCAAGTATGGATGACTTACAGCTAAAACAAACAGAATAAAAAAAAATAGCATGTGAGACTGACAGCCAATTAAAAGTCATCACTTCTATAAAACAGATTGGAAAGAAAGAGTGTGAAAAACACAACACAGGTACCAAAAAAGGAAAAACAGTAAAACATTCAACCTTAAACTAAATTCACATGTCATATTCACTACAAGAATAGAAACACGAACAACCAAAATCTTATTTAAAAAGCTAAGGCTCAGGACACACCCGTTAAGAAAGGATCAAAATCATGCTGTTTACACATGTCATTAAAGTTTCTACTTATACTTATATATATATTTTTTTGACAGGCATTTTCATATTTGGACCAAAATGTATGATATCCTTTAAGTCACTTTGCTTTTGCGGTAATTTTCGGTTTCTGAAAAGGGCCCAAGTAAATAAGCAACACGCGACGTGGTCCTATATAATATATTGATTATTTCCCTTTGCAAAACGATTTTCTTTGAACCTTTTGAACGCCAGAGCATAAACGCATCGGCGTGCCCCCGACGCCAAGCCACAAATTCGCCGTACTTTTTGTCACATATTTGTGACGTTTGGCGTACAGGGCACGCGCTTGCTTGTCATGTATACGTGACTATGGCGCTCAAAAGATTAAAAGACGCAGTAACACTTTTATTCAATTCATATTCCCTTTCTAGGCTTTATCAGCCCTTACAGCGCCCCCATCGCCCGGCGGCGGCGCATCTTCAGTGCCCAACTCGGCTGCCTCCCTGCCCATAGGTAAGGCATAGTATATTATGTATTAGAATCTATTTACTTTGTGTATACTTGTGTGAGTGTTAGAACTGTGTGTGTTAGTCGCTTATTCCATGTTACTGGTTGAGGATTTGGACGGTAAACGAACTATCGGTGCGGAGTCAAAAATCGGGCTTGCCTTTTCTTAATTATACAATGTGGAGACATCGATACGACAATAAATGAAGACTGGCAACACTGATTCATAGGAATATTTTGAAACTATGATAAACCCTGTCACCCAAATTAAAAATAAACTTTCCAATTATATAACACGTCAAAAAACTCAAACTAGCCAAGGATAGTGACTACTATTCTGACGAAATATTTCAAGCAGTCTGTTGCAGTTAGTGACATCAAATCTGTGATAAAAGACAACATATTCGTATGAACTAGTATTGCCAGTGTTTTGATTTGTTGTCGTATCGTCGTCTCCACCTTGTATTGGGGTTGTGTTTTAATCTCCCTTTCACACTCAGGCCATTATCTGCCTAGCCTTTTCCCAGCTAACTCTATATTGGGGTCGCATTCCAGTCTAAAAGTTGAACACCAGTATTTTATAGGGAGAGATTACTTATCTGATCTCCACAACCCAGTAACTGATACACACGATACTCCTCGGCGAGACTGGCTGTCAGATTCCCGGGTTTCTGACTAAACGTAGCATATGCTAAAGGTCTATTAATGGCAGCCATGTATTGGCGATGCAAAGATTCTAACGAGCGCCTCCAGTGTCAAATTTTGAAGCTGTCCAAGAATGACACTTTGACAGTTTTCATACAGCGTTGCCAACTTATGGGGAATTCCCCAAACTGCGGGGAATTTCAAGTTAATTGGGGATTGGCATTATGCGGGGATTTTGAATATCGATAGTCCAAGCTAAGTCAGAACACTGAGAAAAATTTAATGGTACACCTTTAATTTTTTTTTCCACATTGTTTTAAATATAAATCTTAGAAAATTTATAGAAATACGCTTCATTTCCTAAAAAAAATTGAGGGGACTTAGATGAGAATCAGTAGATTCAATTGAATTGTGTAGACAAAGTACTATGGGAGTATAACAACCAATCAGAAGCCAGATTCAAATCTCAATTGGTGGGCTCTGCTTATATGCACCCCGATAACAAAGAACAAGTCCGATTTTTTTTAAATAACCGTAGTTTTAATATTCGTTTACTGTCCATATCCTCAAAAAAATATATGTCAATGTGATAAAACATTTTATTTTTAGGAACCCCAATGAATCCACTCCTTGTTCCTCCCTAACAGAAAACCAAGATAATAATCAGAAATATTTACTAAGAATGTACCAATATTGTATACACAATCATGTTTTATTTTTATTATTATTTATTTTTTGAAGTAAATTGTTCAAATAAATATTCGTATATTTTTTTTATAATTATTTTGAAACTTATGTCTTTGCAAGGATTTTATGAAATCGGTAAGTTTTGGGAAATGGAAGTTTCAAGCGCCGCCTTGGCATGGCTCTGAAAAAAAAAACAAAACAAAATGGCGCCTATCACTTGCACGATGACACTTGACATTAGGCTAGGCATGTCAGGCTCTTCCCGTAGAGTTGGTACTACGAACACTTCATCGCATTCATAAAAACATTTTATGATGATGAACGACTAACATGCTTTTTTGCTAACAATTTACATACAGCGAAAATTGAAATATATTTGCCAGTTATATTTTACAAGCTTCAAGTTTTACAAGTTTTCTGATTTGTTTTAACTAAAGCATGACTTGACTAAACAAAAGCAGTTAGGAGTAATAGAAAGCGATTATTATGAAGTTTAAAAGGCATGCGTTTCCACTGATATACTTAATGTTGCTTTACTTTCTTAATGAAGAAAATATCTCCATAAGGTCACAATTGTTCAGTTTTTTTTTTTTTTTTAAATCAGTGCGATATTCAAATGATTGATGAAAACAGTGGCGTGCATTCACTTAAAAGCTGGTAGATCTCGCTAAAATTCACGTTGGAAGCTGAGGTCCTACTATGACGTGCTAATGCCATCCAATTCCGACGATGTAAAAGGGATAGTGCTATACGCTATGTATAGCTCCGTCTCTCTCTTAAAGCGGAATCTCGATCGTTTTAAGACTTCATAGTAGGGCTCCTGGTAGTTTGCCGCTGGCTAACGTCCTTGCCAGCGTTCTACGTAAATGCACCCACACACAAGAAGCGTACCTTTTAATTTTCATTTATTCACTTTTTTTAATAATAATAATAATCATTTATTTGCATAAAACATGGTAAAAAATGGTGTTAAAATAAATAAAAAAAGGCTTGTGCCTTGCCTTTGCCTTGTTTTGCTAAGTTATAGCATGCAATTTTTTTAAGTAAACCACCTACAATACATAGTAATTAAATTTATCAACATTTATATTCCATAAACTATTTTAAATTATAGAAACCGTGTTCGTTTAACCAGTTATATACTTTAAATACTCTCTTCTTTAATAAAAACTTCTAAAATCATAACTTCACACTATCTGTAGAATACCTAGCTACATAACTCCATGACAAACGGCACTTCCCAAAAATAAAATATAGTAAGGCCGCTATCCCACTGGCGTTTTACGAGCGTTTACGTTTATCCGACGTCGCTAGCCTTTAGTGGCAGACGTTAACGTCGCGTGCCTCTAGTGGCAGACGTTAACGTCGCGAGCCTCTAGTGGCAGACGTTAACGTCGCGTGCCTCTAGTGGCAGACGTTAACATCGCGTGCCTCTAGTGGCAGACGTTAACGTCGCGAGCCTCTAGTGGCAGACGTTAA
>NDFZ01004435.1:24333-40638 GCA_002192655.3 Mamestra configurata
GCCTCTAGTGGCAGACGTTAACGTCGCGTGCCTCTAGTGGCAGACGTTAAAATCGCGTGCCTCTAGTGGCAGACGTTAACGTCGCGTGCCTCTAGTGGCAGACGTTAACGTCGCATGCCTCTAGTGGCAGATGTTAACGTCGCGAGCCTCTAGTGGCAGACGTTAACGTCGCGTGCCTCTAGTGGCAGACGTTAACATCGCGTGCCTCTAGTGGCAGACGTTAACGTCGCGAGCCTCTTGTGGCAGACGTTAACGTCGCGTCAACACGACGTTAACGTTGCGATTTTTGGAAACAGTTTCAGAAACGCCAACGCCCGTAAGACGACAGTGGTATAGCGGCCTAACTACCTTCTTCTTTAATAAACTATAACTTCTAAAATCATCATAACTTCACACTAATCGTAGGATACCTAGCTACATAACTCCATCACAGACCGCACTTCCCAAAAGAAACTATAATAAATTCTCTTCTCTTCTCGTTGCAGCGTTTCTTTCAACATTTCTGGCATCCACTTTAGTTCGTAAGACTGGTTTTTATTTTATGTTTGGTCCCCTTTGTTCCTTGTCGAGAGCATCGCATTGTCTGTATATACTGCGCTCACTTCGCTAGCTATAGTACTGACGTCGAAAGAAAATAGGGGTGCATCTGACGATTTAAGAAAAATAGTATTTATTAATCGGCATCAAGAAAACAAGTCGCATCTAGGCATATTTTCGCTTTTTTTTTACGAAAACGGAAAACCCTGCAAAGAGCAACACAGGCTTAAAACCTAAATTAAATATACGAACCAATTGCCGTGTTTTTGTCTCGCAAAAACTTCAAAAAGCTCAACCAATTTGTTTTTTTTTTTTAAGAATTACTATGATGTACTTATAGAAAAAAAATGTAATAAAATTAAATCTATTTTATATGGTACGAAGTTCACCGAAGTTCATGTAAAAAATATGTAATAGGTAATAAATACGAGCTGCCATATCCGGCTAACAATAGGAAAAAGTCTTGTTTTGCCAAAAAAATGTTCAATAGATCTTTTGGTTTTTATCCTTTTCGTGTTTTAGTCAGATGCGCTCTTTTGTCTTCTGGCGGCAGAATAGTGCATGTGTTCAGCTGATGGAGCAATGGATTTGCCTCACCGTTCTCACCATGACAATAAAAAATATTTATGTAATTTTTATGTATAAAATGAATATGTGAACTTTATGCTATGAGCCAGGGTCTACCAGTCAAGTTATTTATAAAAAGGGTGATTTTTGAAGTGGGCGTGGTTGTCAATTGGCTAATAGTTCTGGACTTGCCTATCCACGACCACGTGAAATATTCAGCCTGTATAATATGCAGTGATCGGATAATCGGGCGCTTATATACCTAAACATCTTCCCGTGAAAGAATAATATGGACATTCCTTTCTGAATAAATAAGTAATCCCGGGTTCCCGGGATTGGACAATAAATGGAGCTACACATAAAATTACAATTGTTTCAATTCCCTTAGTGGTCAAGGCTTTTATCGTTCTCATAAAAACTTTCATTGTAAATTAAAAGTACCATTAGAATCGGCTTTTTAAATTTTAACAAATTACAACGATATCTTACTATATTTTGCATGCGGGCAGCAATCTCAGCAATTTCAAACGATTCCGGGATCCGGGATTCAGAAAAGCATGTCCGTATAATACTTTCGTGGGAATAAAAGTGAAGTTTAGGTATTTTAGCCCGATTATCCGATCACTTATAATATAAGAAAAGAATAAAGTTGTAGTCGGTTTTCAAAGCAAAAGAATACACAGTAGAAATTATGTATTGGGATAGAATGACTGTAACAGTAAACTTCTAGAAGGATACAAAAGTCCTATCTATTCAATCTGTTTTGAAATCTAATGTGTGACATAATGATTTCAATCTAGTTCATGGAATTTTATGTACAGCAGATCAACAAATCAAATTCTCGATCAGAGTCCTGATTAGCGTTTCAGAAAACAAAGATAAGATTTCTTAGAAATAAAAAAAGAAACATTAAAGGCATCCATGTTTATACAGCTTTATTTAAAGTTTGTTTTACTCAACTTTTCCTATCTACCTCTGAGAAGAAATAGCGAAACAAAATCCCCATAAGTTTGTTTGTCAAGGTCTCTTGTAAAGTTCAGACATAGTAAAAAAAAGTGTGTGTGTGTCAGCTCCGACGCACGACTGGAGTTTACTCCTTAAGAACTATTACAACATAATCTAACTATTATTAGATTATGTAAAAAGAGGGTAAATGAAAGCATCTTAAATGCTGAGAATATTTGGTTTATACATACATATTTATTTATTTTATTTAATATAGGTTTGCTCTTGACTCTAGTCTAGGTCATAGATGACAGAGACAAAGTCGACGATGGAGCGAGCTTACCCAGAAGAAGCCTGTTCACATAATCTCGAAGTGAAAGGTGTGCAAAGGAACGTAACGCCTCAATTTTATTTAACGCTCGATTTTTGTCCTCATAAAATTTTCATACCGCGGGCTAAATATGAAAATCGTTTCTTAAGGAGTAAACTTCAGAAAGTCGTGGAACAATATGCAGTATAATAATAATAATATCTTGGGACAACTCACACACGGTCATCCGATCCCAAACTAGGCAGAGCCTGTGCTATGGCAACCAGACAACTGATAAACATACTTATATATTTCTAAATACATACATATTATAGACAAATAATATCCGGATTATGTGGAAAAACCAGAAACTTCAATAGTTATTATCAAATAAAAGTCCCTATCTGAAGAATACCTTGTTACCTGTACATAATTTGCGTACTGATTTAAAGCTTCTTAAAGTTCTAAGTTTGAGCTACACGATAGCTGACAAATGCTTGCACTGTCTGGACAGGTCCACTCAAATCTGTGTGGCACTTTCCTCAAAAGACCACTTCAGACATTAAGTCTGGCAGTTTGAGTTTTTTATGCGGCCTACCTAAATGTCCTTACCTACTATGGTATTGTTCGTCAAATCGTTGGGCTCCTTAAAGTTCTATGTTTGAGCTACACGATAACTGAGAAATGCTTGCACTGTCTGGACAGGTCCACTCAAATCTGTGTAGCACTTTCCTCAAGAGACCACTTCAGACATTAAGTCTGGCAGTTTGACCTCTGAGTTTGTTTCGGTGTTTCTTCTCAAGGTTTCTAGTCAGCTAGGAAACACCGGCCTATTCTAGTTTAAAAATGACCAAAAAAGATTGACGTTTAAACGTGTTATGTTAAACCTACTCACAAAATAAATATAATTTATCAAAGGAGGATCATATCTGCTTATCCTTTCGAATTCGCATGCTTGAAGCAGAAAACCCGTCATTCTAATCAGATGAATGAATTTTCGACTTTATAACTTAGGGCGTAAGACTCGAAATCTATAATCAGCAGAGATCGGAATAGGTAGACTATATTTACCTAATGTTCGTGGAAGTAAATAACATAGAGTTGATAATACCTCCTCTAAAATCCCGAAATCATAAATGGAAAAATAATGACAATTAAAACCCGGTGTTATAAAAACATGAATTCGACTTAGAGTATAGTTACAAATTATTGATTTGAAGAAGAAAAAATCGTGCGAAAACAAAGCCATTTAATTTAACAATTTTAGTAGGTACGGAACTCTAAAAACATAATAAGATCTTCAATATAATAATTTTGTTCAAATGTATTCGAAGCAATAAGTAATTTGCAATTTCTTAAATCCCGGGATACAATCGTCATGTTTATGATTTCGGGATTTCAGAGGAGGTATTATCAACTCTATGTTACTTACTTCCACGAGCATTAGGTAAATATAGTCTACCTATTCCGATCTCTGATAATCAGAAACAAATAGCCTTGACACTTATCTTATTTTCCTTTATCATAGATAAACAGCATCTCAGATTATCAATGATCTAAATGTACCTAAAACATCCTTGTACAGTATTTTGAACATTGCAATGTCAACTTTATTCAGCCGCGATAAAACTTATTTTAGAATCGAGTTTAGCCAAATCTATATGGGTCGGTTTGTCATCATAATACGACAGTACTTTCCGTGATGTTCGAACAATGGTGTTGTATTCAATATTGTAATACACGTTGAATATTAATTGAGCAATAAAAGTTAGGTTAGGTTTATCATAAGTGACAGCTCTCTAAGATTCCAAAAAATTGTGCAATAATAAAAATTAAAATGTCAAAAGATAGTGATGGTGTGTTTGTACCTCTAGCCAGAATTATCTGCAAGTACATAGTGCAAGTTTTAAGAGAAGAAATGCATCGTTACTGTGAGTTTATTGCGTTATTTTGTTTTATATTTTTGTAGCTAGGATTCGAATTGTACAAAACCTTGTTTCCATCACGTTAAGTTTAGCTATTTGAAGTAGGTAAAATTCAACATTAGTATCAGTCATTTTGTGTAGTTTTTATTATTTTGTCTATGTACGTTTTGTTTTTTTTTTTTTAATTGTTAATGGGCTCGCGTTTATCCGCTCTCTCGGAGTTTTTGGCGGGATTTTTTGTCGAGTGAAGTTTAGCGGCTGTTTTAATTATTCGTAAATTGATTACTAGTGGATATTGTGATGTAAATTGGTGTAGTTTTGATCTCAAGTGTCCACGCACCTGGAAAATATGTGGAATAATTGAAACAGGCGCGATCTCGGTTGAGTGGAGCTGAGAGAGCTCGAAACTTGCCGAGAAGGCCGAATCGATATATTTGTTACCAGATACTCTAAAAACCATTAGAATGTGTTAAATCCGCATTCTAATGCAAAACACAAGAAATTAAGGACGTAAGACTAGGCAATATGTTGCGGAATTTATTCGAAAGAGTCACCGCGGCCCTGGAACGTAAAGGGCTTTAGAAGGAACACGGATGGGTTTTAGTCAGTAACAGTCTGACACGCCCTTCCGCTCCACCCAGAGCGGAAGAAGTCATTTGATGATTTCCCATCCTTAAAAAAAAAAAAAAAAAAACTAGGCAATATGGTCAAAAGACTATAGCCTTCCCTTCGGGGTAAACTAAAAAATAAAAAATAAATTATCCACTATCTCACCTGATGGTAAACGATTACTCTTGACTTTAAATCAGGTTGAAGCTATCAGGAACCACAGACTCCGGCAGGGAATTCCACTCCTTAGCTGTTCTATTCTGACTGGC
This sequence comes from Mamestra configurata, assembly GCA_002192655.3. Classification (NCBI taxonomy): domain Eukaryota; kingdom Metazoa; phylum Arthropoda; class Insecta; order Lepidoptera; family Noctuidae; genus Mamestra; species Mamestra configurata. Next base: position 29,496 of record NDFZ01004435.1, read on the forward strand.
CTTGTTGGTCGAGTGGTTAGTGACCCTGACTGCTAAACTGGAGGTCGTGGGTTCGATTCCCACCAGGACAAATCTTTGTGTGATGAGCATGATCATTTGTTCTGTGTCTGGATGTAATTTGTCTATAATATGTTTGTAGAAATATGTCTAGAAATATATAAGTATGTTTATCAGTTGTCTGGTTGCCATAGCACAGGCTCTGCCTAGTTTGAGTTCGGATGACCGTGTGTGAGTTGTCCCAAGATATTAATTATTTATGGAGGTTATTCTAAATTAAATCATTGAAACATTATAGCATTGTTTCTGCGACACACGCTATGCTAGACTTATTGTCATGCATTTTAATTTGTATGCAGGCTCTGTTTGCGCACTTTTGCATAACATCACATTGCATCGTCAGCTATGTTAGGTTTTGACGTATCTACCTCTAGTTAAACAAATATAAAATGTACGTTATGTACGTACGAAGTAAACTCAAATCTGCTGATTTTTATCAACAATTTTTGCTATACCTATATAGTAAGTTGAAACATAAGAATAAGAATATTTTATTTGTATAAAAAACATGGTAAATTAGAAAAAAAACAGGCCAGGTGCGAGTCGGATTCTCACACAAAGGGTTCCGTGCCATAAACCGTAAAAAAAACACGTTTCTTGTACGGGAACCCTCTTTGATTTTTATTATTTGTTATAGTGGCAATAGAAATACACTCTCTGTGAAAATTTCAACTGTCTACCTATTTCGGTTCATGAGATACAGCCCGCTGAAAGACAGACGGACAGTGCAGTCTTAGTAATAGGGTCCCGTTTTTACCCTTTGGGTACGGAACCCTAAAAATGAGTGTGGTTCTGATCATTAAAATTGAGTTCAAGATATCGGTGTCGATATTCCATATCAATGATGACAGTGACTGCTCTTGAACACAGTTGACATGTGCTGGTCGCGGTTTTATTAGAATTTGCCCTAAACAGGCATAGGTCTTGTTGTCTTGGCATATTTGAACTGTAACATTTCCGTGTAGGCATGGGCGTGCAGTTGGCTACAGTAAGGGTAGGCAAGCTCATACAAAATGCCCAAAAAAAACACTATTCAGTGTTGAAATCACGGTATTGACGATGCGAATTTTCGTCCACCGTCTTTTTGAAATGGACGTTCGGTCGTTTTTTTTTTTGTAGCCTACTGCACGCGCATGCGTGTAGGCGTGTAAAATGGAGATAGCTAAGTCAGACTTTGGAAGCCAGCTTGGGATCATGCTAAGCTGATTATGCTTTGATCAGCGCCCATGAAAAGTAATATTCTAGATTTATATGGCGGCGCCTGGTCCTATCAGGATCTCTATAAACCTGCATGGGGTTTAAAAATATGTAATACCTTTATACGAGCAATTCTTGTTTATATTTAATCTTAATCTCGGAAACGGCTCCCACGATTTTCATGAAATTTGGTCAGCAGGGGGTTTCGGGGGCAATAAATCGATCTAGCTAGGTTTCATTTTTAGAAAAGGTTTACAAAAAAAAAAAAAAAACCGGTCATTCCGGTACTATAGGATGGATCACGGTACTATACTCTATCCGTTTAGGTAGTTAACTAAAGGTAAACAATCTTGATGTAACTTTTTACTTAAAAACTCAGTTTAAAAATAAAATGCAAGTAAAAACCAAAGTAAATACAACAGTAACGAATACTAAATCAATTGAACCATAAGTTTGAAAAGTAGTTTATTTGTTTAATATGAATTTGTGTAATAAGACACATCAAGATTGTTTACCTTTAGTTAACTACCTAAACGGATAGAGTATAGTAGCAGAAACATCCCATGACATACAAAATGTGTATTAAATTACAACATCACAATTCAGTTAACACCTTCATTTCAAAACCTTTTTGACGCATGTGTTGCTTCACGTATAAAAAGGCTTCAACTTTGGAATGTAACAGTATTTTTCAGTACATGATATTTCAATACCTGAAAAGCGGTTATATTACTCATCATTATGAACAACTTTAACTATGGGAGCAACCACGAAATCGTGAAAATAAAAAATCGATTGCCCCGTATATTTATGTGCGCATAACTCGACAAAATGGGGTTTAAATTCATTTGAGGCCACCACAGGATAGTCCGGTTAAGCAGTAACCAGCCTTAGAGTGCTGAACTGCGAGTGTTCATCGTCCAAAAAAAAACTCTACAAAATGTACTGAACAGCAAATTTTTAAGCTATTTCGGGTGTGGTCCCATAAAGAAAAGTAGTTCATCACGATGAGAACAATGACCCCTTTTCAAGTATTGCGTTCATTCTGTTACTTGCTGTACTTCACTCGAGTTTGGCTACTGCGTTATTTAAGTACTGTAAATTGATTTCACAGTAATATATTAATCTCATTTTAATCACTGATTCACAACGTCAATAAGACCTGTCGGGATTTGTTTACACGTTCTTTAATAAGTTGTGCAAATTTGCAATGTGACTCCCAAACGTTTGCGCAGAAATTGCAAATCAAATATGTGATTGAATTATTTTAACCTTTTGAACGCCATTGTCACATATACGTGATAAGCAAGCGCGTGCCCTGTACGCCAAACGTCATATATATGTGACAAAATATACGGCGAATTTGCGGCTTGGCGTCGGGGGCACGCCGATGCGTTTATGCTTTGGCGTTCAAAATGTTAATACGCGAGCGTCATATCCCGTCGACGCGCTGTCAAAGAGCGCTTTCTGGTTTTGTCAAACAAATTGACGCCACGATCGCGTATTCGTGCTTTGATCGCTTGGTATTTGGATCGTCTTGGTTTCTAAAGAGCTAAACCAAAATGCGCAAACATTTTGGATGCAATGAACAACTTTAACACCTGACACGGACTCACAGTCGCAGAAAATCTCACCAAAATTCTCTTAGCTATCACAACCACAGCCCACAAGAACCAACCAACCGTTCAAAAAACTTCACTCATTCCATTCAACCATTCCATCTCCATTCGTTCACTTGCTCTTAACTTGCAGCGTGTGCCGCGGCTAGGCCCCAGTCCCTCCCGGCGGCTGAGACGCTGAACACGGTACAAGGACCTGCTTCCCTGACCAGTCTGACGCCTGATCATCAGCTGAGGGAAGACTTTACTGTCCTGGCTAAGGATTTAGTGGCGAATTTGAAGACTGTTGTGTCTACGTTGGTGAGTTAATTATCCTATGTTTGTATATTATTTATTGTACACCTCATAATAAGAACAGGACAATCAAACATAAAATAAAAATACGGGTTGCACTCCGGTAGTGCCGACAGAAGTGAAAACTTATTTTGGCGCGTTAGACATGTTTTAGATGGGTACTAGGGTTATTGGGATATGAATTGAATTTTATTTATGAAATGTATTTTATTATTTATAAGAAACTTTAAAATACATTTAACATTCTTTTATGAATCATCGTTAACAATTTCGCCAACTCTTGTATCATTATCATTAAAATTATTACAATCTAAAATGGTTCATGGTAACTAAAATAGGAAATAAACAATTTTTATTTAAATATCTCGTGAACACCGCATCAATTGTACTTTTATATATCGTTGTGCTAATATTGCGCTGATTGGACATAGTAAAATCAAATTGTCTATTCAAAAATTCAATTAATGGTAGATTTTTATCGTCTGCGTCTTGTGACGGTGTCGCGAGACCAGAGATTTTATCTCATCTAAAAATATGCGTACCGCGCTAAAAGAAGTTTTCACTTCAAAGGTGTACAATGGGCGGTCTTCATAATGCTGGGAAAAGCCTCATACAGGAAAAGTATGATTACACAAGCATTTATCACCATGATTTGTCAAGGGGTTTGTGATTTTAGTTAATTTGTCAAGTGGTTAAAGAACCCCTGGTATAGGTCAGAATAAAAACAGATAATATGGTGGCACAACACCCGTCACCTGCCTAGCGTTTTCCCAACTATATTGGGGTCGGCTCCCAGTCAAACCGGATTCAGTTGAATACCAGTATTTTACGTGGAGCGGCTGTCTACCAGACCTCCACAACCCATTAACTGGGTACACGGGGACACGGTAGTTCTTGGCAAGACTGGTGGCAGATTTACTGGCTTCTGACAATCCGTAACGACTGTCAAAGATCTACAAATGACAACCGATACCAACGGCTTAACGTGCTTTCCGAGGCACGGATGAAACTCGGTATGTTAAGATGGTCACCCATCCACAGACCGACCTCGGCAAGCGTTGCTTAACCCTGAAAATTGACCCGTGCGGCTGTTATTATTTAGCGACGAGCTCCTCATAATATATGGTAACATAAAACGCTCACCACCAGGTATGCGAGCGCGGGCGCCTGCGCGCCGCCATGGACGCGGCAGAGACGGCGTCGACCCCGGGCGCGGTGATGGCAGCGCTACGGACCAACCTCAGCACCGCGCTGCAGCAGAATTCCGGTGAGACTGCATTATACGTAACGTAGATAGCATGGCAGTATATAAGGGGGATGTTGAGGGGGTCTGGACCTCCCCTCAGCATTTTTTTTTCTTCTTTTTGAGGGCTTTATAGCTTAGCGATAACGTCGCCCTGTAACATCCACATAGTCAATTACTATCCGCCCCGACCCTTGCTCGAGTCAGCCCGCGCCGCCGAGCCTGTAGTCTTAAATTCGCCCCTTAATAATAATTCTAGTTCGATCCAGTCCGTCCCTAGCTGTCCTCCCCCAGCGACGCCCTAAGCCGAGGCCCGTACCGTATATTAAGGCCACCACAGGCAAGCCCGGTTAAGCAGTCGACAATCTAATAGGTTGAACTGCGAGACGCCACTCACAAAAACAAAAAGTCACATATTAATTACAGTTCACATTATCTATTTTAAAACAAAATGTCAGTTTGTATAGGATTCTGACTTGATCCGATAAAGTACAAGACAGGATGGCATTACGCTCTCTACATCGTAATTATATGTGGATCCGAGTAATCTTACGAGCTTGGGGTTCGTGACAATAAAAAACAGCCGATTAAAAAACCAAAAATGACACTTTTTATTTAAACAACGCTAATTACAACTTTAAACTCACTAATTATAAAACACAACTTCACTACAGATCACTTAATCGCACTTGAAGATCGCTTCCGAAGTATTCGCTTGTATCACAAATCCAATACTGACTCGGTCGCGGACTACGCTGGCCTTATATAGGTCAATTAATTCTAGAACCTTCTACTATAGAAGCATCTGGAAAGTACTACCAGTAACTACCGGTGCCGACTGACCAGATTTCGAGAAGTGTAGAATGTTCTGGCATAGAAATGTCTAGAAGGTACTTGACTCTACTAGTACTGCTACTCGATACTAGATGGCGCTAGTAGAACACTATTTTTATCCGCTAGTACAATTGGTAACATCGTAACGTAAATAATGACTAGTGAAGTATTCCGCACAGAGCTCCGTTCGCGGCTGTCGCGGATCCACGACGCTTCGGATCTCGCCGAGATATCCTCGGTCGGACCCAACTCGGACGCCGTAAGTATATTAAAATACTTTATTATTAAAACTAAGATCTTCGAAACCTGCTCCGTTGGTCGCAAGTGCAGCTGCTGAGCGCGGGGACTTGGGTTCGATTCCCAGGTCGGGCAAAAAGTGTTACTGGGTTTTCCATTGGGAATTTCTGACAGCCCATAGTTTGGAAGTTGTTGATGTAGCACCCCCGTACCCCGGAAAGCAGGGATTTGTTCGAAAGAGTCACCGCGGCCCTGGAACGCAAAGGGCTTTAGAAGGAACTCGGATGGGTTTTAGTCAGTAAGAGTCTGACACGCCCTTCCGCTCCACCCAGAGCGGAAGAAGTCATTTGCGCACACACTTGTGCACTATATTACTGGACTAAGACAATCTGTCCAAATTGAAATATTGCACCAACAACTACCACTATCGAATACACTCCAAATCCTGATCATTTTATGGATGCCAGAAACTGTTAATGCTTTTAACTTTATTTCAAAAAGTCATCATCTGCCTAGCCTTTTCCCAACTATATTGGGCTCGGCTTCCAGTCAAACCGGTTTCAGCTGAATACCAGAATTTTACGTGGAGCGAATGCCTACCAGACCTCCACAACCCATTAACTGGGTAACACGGTCCTCATTGGTAAGACTGGTGTCTGATTTTCCGGCTTCTGACTATCCGTAACGACTGCCAAAAATCTACAAATGACAGCCGCAGCACACACACCAGCAGCTTTATTTCAAAAAGTATTAAGTTCTAATGTTTAGTGGTAGTAAAAGTTCAAAATACAAAACAGGCACGAGGGTTTAAAAAAAAACACTTCAAAGTATTAAAATAACTTTAATTTCGGAAGTCAGTGTTAAAATACGAAAAAAACAACCAAAAACACCGACTAAGTGGATTGTAGTTTTCGTAAAAGGCTTTTTTGATACAAATATTTTTTAGTTTAAAATTTTTTCTTTGTACATCAAATACATAACATCACCCTCAATATGACCGGGCACTTCCGAAACGTCCCATATAACCATATAGTTTGACTGGCCTGTTGGTCGAGTGGTTAGTGACCCTGACTGCTAAACCGGAGGTCGTGGGTTCGATTCCCACCCAGGACAAATCTTTGTGTGATGAGCATGATCATTTGTTCTGTGTCTGGGTGTAATTTGTCTATTATATGTATGTATTTAGAAATATATAAGTATGTTTATCAGTTGTCTGGTTGCCAGAGCACAAGCTCTGCCTAGTTTGGGATCGGATGACCGTGTGTGAGTTGTCCCAAGATATTATTATTATATAGTAAAAAACTATCCTTGTTCCAGCTAACCCCTATTTCTCGGCCGCAGGTGAACAACCGCCCGTTCCAACAGTCGCTAAGCTACAGCTCGTCCTGTGTCTCCGCCTCCGAGTTCTTCGATGCTGAAGAGCATGAGGACTTGAAGCCCACGGAGATGATAGCTGCTGATGAGGTGAGAATTTTCTATAGAACAGTAAAAGACAGTGGCCGTAAATGCTCTTCTGAAAGGGAATGTCAGGCGATTTACTATTATCTCATATATTTATGCCACAACTCAGAACTGTTTACATACCTAGAAGATGTAACAACCAAATAAGATACCCTAACATTAGATTTTCACTTATCTTTTATTAGAAATGTGAAATTTTGAAGTGGTAAGTTCTTATGGGCGGGTAAACCGCTTCGTAACGTAACGCGTTACGGCGCCAGTCTGTCTGGCTTCCCTTTCTCTCACGCATACGGCAGCGGTAGGCAGGCTCTTCCTCTCTCACTGTAACTCACAGCGCTTGTCGTATTTCGGATAGACGCTTCCTATATTAAATAGTTCAACTTAGATTAGTTAGAGTTATCACTTCTGTCGGGCGTCCCGAGACGCACACGTTTTTTTTTTTCATATTTGACAATCTATTTTTATTATAAAATTATTCACCATAAATTTTTTTTTTGTACCATTGTTTATTATTAGGATATTTTTATATATTGTTACTTTATTTTGCTCTGTCGTTTTAATGGTTTTTGCTTAAATTTACGTATTACTTTCTACACAATGTATATTGTTAAGAAATAAATGACTCATGAATTAGAATGATGGCAACATATCAGTCTCAGAATCTGTAGATCTGTAGTTTTTAATCCCCGGTACCAACATTTTCGCCAAACTTCACTATCGTGGCATGAACTTCTCATTCTTCTCCATAGAGATACGTCTTGTAACAGGCAAATAGATCAAATTTTCCGAGTAACTGACCTCCTTGATAATGTATACACAATGTCGAGACATCCATACGACCATAAATGATAACACTGGCAATACTGGTTCATTACAATATTTTGAAACTATGTATTATAAATCACGTCACCGAAATCAAAAATAAACTTCCCAATTGCATAACTACTATTCTAACGAAGTATTCCAAGCAGTCTGTTGCAGTTAGTGACATCAAATCTGTGATAAAAGACAACATATTCGTATGAACTAGTATTGCCAGTGTTTTGATTTATTGCCGTACCGTCGATAAGACCTTGTATACCTGTAAAGCATTAATCTGAAATAAATAGTTTGAATATTACTAACATTTAAGACTAAACTACTTTAGGCAATTTCATCATTCTCTAGCTACCAAACGATAGTAATATAATCGGTACCAAATTAAAAATACTGAATGGTGTCGGACGTAAAAGAATGGCACCATCCCATCACTTCCCGCGGGTGTCGTAAGAGGCGACTAAGCCTGCCAGGGTTGCGGAATTTGTCGAAAGAGTCACCGCGGCCCTGGAACGCAAAGGGCTTTAGAAGGAACACGGATGGGTTTTAGTCAGTAAGAGTCTGACACGCCCTTCCGCTCCACCCAAAGTCAAAGTCAATTCATTTATTTCAACTAGACCATTAAAAGGCACTTTTGAACGTCAAATTTACAGTTTAAAATTAAAATATAAGTGACTCTAGTTGTCCATTCGCAAAAAGTAGATTCTTTTGGAGAAGAACGGACAAGAAACTCCATAGTTACTCTTTTCAAATATAAGTTTTACAATATTTTGTATACATAGGTACATTGATCAATTGATTATATTATGTGAGCACAATGCATCCAACATTACACTAATATACCCAGAGCGGAAGAAGTCATTTGATGATTTCCCATCCTTAAAAAAAAAAAAAAGAGGCGACCAAGGGACTCACCAGAGCATTGCAACAGCTACACTGCGATCGCTAACCCGCCTGCCAAGCGTGGCGATAATGGCAAACCCCCCTTGGGGGAGGCCTATGTCCAGCAGTGGACGTCTTGCGGCTGATATGATGATGATGATGATGAACTTAAAAATTCCTTTCCAGTCCGGCGTCATAGAGCTAGAAGGTGACTCGTCTTCGGAAGCCGGTTCGCTGAGCAGCGAGGAAGGTTCCGCCAGTTCCGACAACTCTGATGGTGCGAGTGAGTCCGTACTTTGTGTGTGTAGCTAACTAACTGTTCGTGTATTATCGTGTGTTCATTGTAGGCCGGCTTTCGGTGGACGTGAGTGAGTATAATAGTGGTAGATTTACGGCCAGTCTCAATAACGTATCTGTCTCAACGTTATTTTCGCCTTTCAAACATGACGTTTCGGCTACTGTTGGTAGCTAATTTGACAGTTGGTTAAAGGTAGAAACGTGATTGAAACCGGCTGTTAGTGTTCACTGCCCTTTTAGTTTAGCGTTAGAGACTCATTCTTGACCCTTTCCTTCTTGTTGGCTTGAAACTCGATTTGTTTTCAATTTTCTACATAATTATGAAACATTTTATGAACGACATTTTTTAACACGTAGTTCTCGTTATTTTATAGGTACATTATATATATATATCTTTTCAAATAAAATCGCGTTACACTTCCTTTATTTCTCTTGCCGTCAAAATGTACCCTTCATTGCGTGCCTAAAACCTGTTGGATTGACCTAAAAAGTGTGTTGAAAAATCATTCAACCCATCCTCGACTTAACTTTCACATGTATTAACGCTTTGTTTGATTTATTTTATTAATATTTTGCTGTCTCAGTCTGCATAATTAATCACCCAACAAAAAAGAGTATACCTCAAAAATATAAAAAATACCATGGCTTTTCTGGTTTAGGATAGCCATAAAGCTATTGATAACCTGTTTAGTTCGCTTAAATATGCTTTATTCGAATCCGAGAGTTTTTTTTTATTTGAGATGTGTTACACTTGCTCTTGACTCTAGTCTAGGTCATAGATGACAGAGACAAAGTCGACGATGGAGTGAGCCAGAAAAAAAATGAATTTATTTCAGGCATAACCCATAAATATCACATTAATACACTTTAAAATCACACATTAAATAAATACAATAGAATTGGATATGGCATGTCAAATTAAACCAGCTCACAAATACATTGATAACATCACAATTATAAGTACATTGAATTAGTTCTCAAACTGCTTCGCATAAATTGCTGGATTCTGATCAAGCTAAGAAATTAACACAACTACTCCGGGTTTCTGAAGTTTTTGGACGTTTGAATGGTTTTTCATATTTTAGCTCACAAATCACTTTCACATCTCATATGATTTGACAGTCGATCTTCTAGCAAATAACTAAACAAAAAAGGATAAAAGAAACCCGGAGTTATGTTCTTGATTGTATTTACTTCTAATTTATTTTCCTATGTCATCCCTTGTCAAGTCTTCATTTTAATCTATATCCATTTCCACTTATCTGTATAAGCCAGTTGAACCTTTCTATCTAAAACAACTGTTTCTTTCTTTCTTTCTCAGCTCTTTTCATCTAAAAACCTTCACATTTCATTCAATTGGCAGTCCCACAATCCTGCAAAAATCCTTAGTTTTCCCACTATCCTTAACTGGGGTGTTTGACAATATTTCAACAACAAAAAAAATACTGAAAATAATTCTCTACAAATATATATAGAATTTGTACTTTTTGTACACCAAAAACGTCATAAAAACTCTATAACACAAATTTCACAACATTTTCTGGGCTACAAATAAAAATTATCAGAAAAGGATCAACACAATGTGTTTAAAAAATATAATAAGTGAGTAGCCATTCTCCTAGAAAAATATAAATATTTCTCTTTCCAATATACTTATTTCATAATAAATTCCAAACTATTATTGCCTCACTGCAAGTTTCAAGGCAAAAACCTCTAAGATGGCGGTTGACTTTTGTCAAAGTCAAATTCAAAACGTTTATTTCAATTAGGCCATTAAACGGCACTTTTGAACGTCATAATTTACAGTTCAGTAAAATAATAATATTACATTAATAAAGTGACTCTACTGTCCATTCGGAAAGGTAGATTCTTATGGAGAAGAACGGACAAGAAACTCCAAAAAATATTAACGTTTCTTTGAATAAACTAGCTTTTTTTTTTGCCCGCGACTTCGTACGCGCATTCCCGTTCCCGTATAGCCTATAGCATTCCTCAGAAATGTGGCTATCACATACAAAAATAATTCTCCAAATCCGACTGAAATTTCAGAGATTAGCGCATTCAAACAAACAAACTTTAACATTAGTATGGAGTCTTCAATATTTTCAACACAAGTCAAACACCCTACTCCCTCGCAAAAATGAGAGCGATAATATTGTGTTTGCCGTCACTCGCCAGTAGCGTCAGCGGAGCAGGTGACGCGTCG
>NDFZ01004435.1:40717-87936 GCA_002192655.3 Mamestra configurata
CAAGTCTGTGGAACCTGCTCTACAAGAACATCGGCAAGGATCTCAGCCAGATCTCCATGCCGGTCACTATTAATGAGCCCTTGAATATGCTGCAGGTGAGGGTTTTATTATTTTGTTAAAGTTTTTGACGTGAGACATTCCTTAAAATTGTTTTTTTTTTTTGTGAATGATCGGACTTATGGCGGCCTTCATAAAAATATTAAAGCCTCCAGCCAGGGCTTATATAAAACTTACAAACTAAGCGACTACACGCTAAGGGTACCCCCTGTGGAGTACGGGTCTCGGCTTAGAGCGTCGCTGGGGGAAGGACAGCTAGGGACGAGCTGGATCGAACTAGAAAATTGGTCATTGCACTCATCACTATGAATAAATACAGATATAACATCCGTCTAGTGGGAAGATCCTCCCATTTCAGTGGAGGATGCGGAACTAGATGGAAAGTGCCGCATCCTCCATCTAAACTAATTTTATAAAGATTTATTTATTTGTTACGATTTGAATCAAAAACTAAACAAAGGATTTTAAAAATTCTTTCGCCGTACGAAAGCTACATTATTAACTGCAACAATATATTATTTTCGAAAAAGATAGAGATCCGTACGAAAATTACAATAATGTAACGAAAAGTAGCAAAATGTTGCCTGATAAATTCATTATTTGACGTGCGCTGAGAAAACTTGATGATACGTAAAAATAATGTACTACTTAACTAACGTTATTACCTATAAGAAATTCCGCGAGGCTATAATAATATGTTTAACTATTATAGTTACGTCACAATTACCACTTTTTGTTCAAATTGTTCAATCAAAGCCCGGTTGGAATGGAAAAGTGGTGATTTTTATATCATGATATTAATATTATGATCCTAATTCATTTAATTGGTTTAATAATTAAGGTTGATTATGTACATGTGTTTAAAAGTTACGACGGGTATAAAAATGCTCTAAGTAAGAAAAATGTTGCGGTTTGAACAAACTGAGGAGAATCTTAATGCTTGGTCCGATGAGGTTGAAATAAAGATTAAGATTAATGATTTCGAAAAAAAAGAAAAATTAAAAATGATTGGATTTTTCGAAAATAAACCCATAAAGGGGTGATGAAATTTTTAGGGGAGGACATTATTGCTTACTTCAATTTACGTGGAAATTGGAATTAACAAACTAAAAATGGGATAAGTGAAACTGGTCTAACAATTTTTGCATAATCTACCCTTTTTTTTTTAAGGATGGGAAATCATCAAATGACTTCTTCCGCTCCGGGTGGAGCGGAAGGGCGTGTCAGACTCGTACTGACTAAAACCCATCCGTGTTCCTTCTAAAGCCCTTTGCGTTCCAGGGCCACGGTGACTCTTTCGAACAAATTCCTGTACCCTGGCAGGCTCTGGCCCTAGCGGGCCCCGTCTTCTATGCTGACTTCTCTTTGAGGCGCGCGTGAAACACGACGCGCCATCGACCCGGGCCTGGTGGTGATCGGACAGCGAGCCACCCAACGCTCGCCGTCCGCAGGCCCGGCATAATCTACCCTTAACGGGCTGAATGGGATGAATAGTTGCGCTGATCCTTAGACCACAGAATCACAGCAGAAATGGCTGAGTAATTAATGAAAATTGCTATGCTTAATTTCCAATCGAATCTTTAAAAGAGGGGACGTAGAAGTTTCTAAATCCACGCGGACGTAGTCGCGGGTGAAGTGCTAGTTCCAAATAAACCCTGACATAAGTTTTTAATATTACTTCAGGTCAGTTGTTAATGATTGCAATTTAATTTGATTCTAATTAACAACACTCTACACGTGGAAAATACACGATAGTTAGCTCTTACCAGACAACCCTATACGTGGATCTACATGCAATTGTAACCTCTATATCAACCTCCTTCCACAGCGACTATGCGAAGAACTGGAGTACTCCGAGCTTCTAGACTCAGCATCAGAGTGTAAAAATGCGATAGAACGCATGTCACTAGTGGCAGCGTTCGCAGTCAGTGCCTACGCGTCCTCTGCGCACCGCGCCGCCTCCAAGCCGTTCAACCCGCTGCTAGCGGAGACCTACGAGTGTGTGAGAGACGACAAGGGCTTCCGCTTCATTGCGGAGCAGGTCAGTATCATCTTGAACGCGATAGATCGTATGGCGCTAGTTCGCGGTCAGTGCCTAAGCGTCCTCTGCGCACCGCGCCGCCTCCAAGCCGTTCAACCCGCTGCTAGCGGAGACCTACGAGTGTGTGAGAGACGACAAGGGCTTCCGCTTCATTGCGGAGCAGGTCAGTATCATCTTGAACGCGATAGATCGTATGGCGCTAGTTCGCGGTCAGTGCCTAAGCGTCCTCTGCGCACCGCGCCGCCTCCAAGCCGTTCAACCCGCTGCTAGCGGAGACCTACGAGTGTGTGAGAGACGACAAGGGCTTCCGCTTCATTGCGGAGCAGGTCAGTATCATCTTGAACGCGATAGATCGTATGGCGCTAGTTCGCGGTCAGTGCCTAAGCGTCCTCTGCGCACCGCGCCGCCTCCAAGCCGTTCAACCCGCTGCTAGCGGAGACCTACGAGTGTGTGAGAGACGACAAGGGCTTCCGCTTCATTGCGGAGCAGGTCAGTATCATCTTGAACGCGATAGATCGTATGGCGCTAGTTCGCGGTCAGTGCCTAAGCGTCCTCTGCGCACCGCGCCGCCTCCAAGCCGTTCAACCCGCTGCTAGCGGAGACCTACGAGTGTGTGAGAGACGACAAGGGCTTCCGCTTCATTGCGGAGCAGGTCAGTATCATCTTGAACGCGATAGATCGTATGGCGCTAGTTCGCGGTCAGTGCCTAAGCGTCCTCTGCGCACCGCGCCGCCTCCAAGCCGTTCAACCCGCTGCTAGCGGAGACCTACGAGTGTGTGAGAGACGACAAGGGCTTCCGCTTCATTGCGGAGCAGGTCAGTATCATCTTGAACGCGATAGATCGTATGGCGCTAGTTCGCGGTCAGTGCCTAAGCGTCCTCTGCGCACCGCGCCGCCTCCAAGCCGTTCAACCCGCTGCTAGCGGAGACCTACGAGTGTGTGAGAGACGACAAGGGCTTCCGCTTCATTGCGGAGCAGGTCAGTATCATCTTGAACGCGATAGATCGTATGGCGCTAGTTCGCGGTCAGTGCCTAAGCGTCCTCTGCGCACCGCGCCGCCTCCAAGCCGTTCAACCCGCTGCTAGCGGAGACCTACGAGTGTGTGAGAGACGACAAGGGCTTCCGCTTCATTGCGGAGCAGGTCAGTATCATCTTGAACGCGATAGATCGTATGGCGCTAGTTCGCGGTCAGTGCCTAAGCGTCCTCTGCGCACCGCGCCGCCTCCAAGCCGTTCAACCCGCTGCTAGCGGAGACCTACGAGTGTGTGAGAGACGACAAGGGCTTCCGCTTCATTGCGGAGCAGGTCAGTATCATCTTGAACGCGATAGATCGTATGGCGCTAGTTCGCGGTCAGTGCCTAAGCGTCCTCTGCGCACCGCGCCGCCTCCAAGCCGTTCAACCCGCTGCTAGCGGAGACCTACGAGTGTGTGAGAGACGACAAGGGCTTCCGCTTCATTGCGGAGCAGGTCAGTATCATCTTGAACGCGATAGATCGTATGGCGCTAGTTCGCGGTCAGTGCCTAAGCGTCCTCTGCGCACCGCGCCGCCTCCAAGCCGTTCAACCCGCTGCTAGCGGAGACCTACGAGTGTGTGAGAGACGACAAGGGCTTCCGCTTCATTGCGGAGCAGGTCAGTATCATCTTGAACGCGATAGATCGTATGGCGCTAGTTCGCGGTCAGTGCCTAAGCGTCCTCTGCGCACCGCGCCGCCTCCAAGCCGTTCAACCCGCTGCTAGCGGAGACCTACGAGTGTGTGAGAGACGACAAGGGCTTCCGCTTCATTGCGGAGCAGGTCAGTATCATCTTGAACGCGATAGATCGTATGGCGCTAGTTCGCGGTCAGTGCCTAAGCGTCCTCTGCGCACCGCGCCGCCTCCAAGCCGTTCAACCCGCTGCTAGCGGAGACCTACGAGTGTGTGAGAGACGACAAGGGCTTCCGCTTCATTGCGGAGCAGGTCAGTATCATCTTGAACGCGATAGATCGTATGGCGCTAGTTCGCGGTCAGTGCCTAAGCGTCCTCTGCGCACCGCGCCGCCTCCAAGCCGTTCAACCCGCTGCTAGCGGAGACCTACGAGTGTGTGAGAGACGACAAGGGCTTCCGCTTCATTGCGGAGCAGGTCAGTATCATCTTGAACGCGATAGATCGTATGGCGCTAGTTCGCGGTCAGTGCCTAAGCGTCCTCTGCGCACCGCGCCGCCTCCAAGCCGTTCAACCCGCTGCTAGCGGAGACCTACGAGTGTGTGAGAGACGACAAGGGCTTCCGCTTCATTGCGGAGCAGGTCAGTATCATCTTGAACGCGATAGATCGTATGGCGCTAGTTCGCGGTCAGTGCCTAAGCGTCCTCTGCGCACCGCGCCGCCTCCAAGCCGTTCAACCCGCTGCTAGCGGAGACCTACGAGTGTGTGAGAGACGACAAGGGCTTCCGCTTCATTGCGGAGCAGGTCAGTATCATCTTGAACGCGATAGATCGTATGGCGCTAGTTCGCGGTCAGTGCCTAAGCGTCCTCTGCGCACCGCGCCGCCTCCAAGCCGTTCAACCCGCTGCTAGCGGAGACCTACGAGTGTGTGAGAGACGACAAGGGCTTCCGCTTCATTGCGGAGCAGGTCAGTATCATCTTGAACGCGATAGATCGTATGGCGCTAGTTCGCGGTCAGTGCCTAAGCGTCCTCTGCGCACCGCGCCGCCTCCAAGCCGTTCAACCCGCTGCTAGCGGAGACCTACGAGTGTGTGAGAGACGACAAGGGCTTCCGCTTCATTGCGGAGCAGGTCAGTATCATCTTGAACGCGATAGATCGTATGGCGCTAGTGGCAGCATTCGCGGTCAGTGCCTACGAAACGCGCTTCGTCTATACCCTACAAGTGTGCGAGAGGCGATCCCATCATCAGAGAAACCACAAAATAGGTTGATAAGCGATGATATTGGTGTACAGGCTAAAGGATCTATGTTTTCATGACTAGATCTGTATTACGTAGTCTTGGTTCTACAAAAATATGAAGGAAACAGTAACTGTTTCAGTTATTCTTACCCTTGCAAAACTGCTTCTCCATTCAAAATTCATTTATTTGTCCGAAATTAAATAAATAGTCTCATCACATTCTGCCACGTAGGGCGCGCAAATATCAGGTACATTGCATAAAATAATTACAAGATAAAATCAATATTAGGTTAGTATTTGATTAATAATTACGAATGAATATTACATGATGAGGCATGTCAGTTAAAAATATCATCTAGGTTAATGTCAAAATAATATTCAATGTCAAACTAACAAAGAGAGATGTCAAAGTATAAAAAAAAATACAATTAATGTCAATGTATCATTCGAAAAGTCGTTTAAATTATAATAACATTTTTACTTAGCAATTCTTTAAGTTCCTTTTTTTCCAAATTCTTACTATTAACTTTTTCTCCTATCTCAATATATAATTTACCGGTGGTAACAAATATGAATTCAAAATGTCTTCCCCAGGTATCCCATCATCCACCGATATCAGCGTGCCACGCAGAATCCTCAAAATGGTGCTTCTGGCAGGAGGCGCGCATCAAGACTAAGTTCTGGGGCAAGTCCATGGAGTTCCAGCCTACTGGGCGAGTCCATGTCAGGTTACTGAGCACCGGGGACCATTATAGCTGGAATAAGGTACTTGCGCATAACTGATCATCGTCATAATTTTATTATTTATTTATTCTATAATTTACGCCAGAGCATAACCGCATCGGCGTACCTCCGACGCCAAGCCACAAATTCGCCGTACTTTTTGTCGCATATTTGTGACGTTTGGCGTACAGGGCACGCGATTGCTTGTCATGTATACGTGACAATGGCGTTCAAAAGGTTAAACTGGGTGAGATTAACCTTTATATTTATTGTTTTATTGATTTGGCTTTAGGATGTCTCTCTAATCAGTGTGCATTGTGGCAAAGGCCTCCTCCAGTAGTTTCCATTGCTTCCTGTCTTGAGCTACATAATTTTTATAATGAATGACGTTATAAATGTAGAATTTGAGTAGCACCGAACAGAGTCATAACTAAGGAATGATAGCAAGGGCTACTATGGTTTGCCAGCTAAAATTGACCACATTTTTAACCAACTTCAAAAAAAGGAGGAGGTTCTCAATTCGGCTGTATGTTTTTTTTTTCATGTCAAAAAATCTTAAACTAGACTTCATTGCGTTTTAGCCGTTTTCTTAAGTGCACAATTCGCGATACAACCATTTGAAAGAAGTCATAAAGCGTTGTAAGCGGTTGTTTCGATCAATGGACGTTTTTGTTCTTTGACCGTAACATAATATGTAATTTGCATCCATGCAAAGCTAGGGCGGGTCGGTAAATTTCGTAATTTGTTTCATATATTTAGCTACAACTGTTAATTATTTTGTATCGTTTCCAGGTGACGACGTGTGTTCACAACTTGTTCGGCGGGCAGCGCTGGGTGGACCAGTACGGAGACATGCACATCACCTGTCACGGCACTGATATCACCTGCAAACTCAACTTTATTAAGGTACTAGTTATTGCCCGCGACTTCGTACGCACATATCCCGTTTTTCCTGTTCCCGTATAGCCTCTTGAATGTGGCTATCATATACAAAATTAATATTCCAAAAGGATGGAAAATCATCAAATGACTTCTGCCTCTCTGGGTGGAGTGGAACGGCGTGTCAGACTCTTACTGACTAAAACCCATCCGTGTTCCTTCTAAATCCCTTTGCGTCCCAGGGCCGCGGTGACTCTTTCGAACAAATTCCGCAACCCTGGCAGGAAATCCGACTGGTAGTTCCAGAGATTAGCGCGTTGAAACAAACACACTCTTCAACTTTCATATGAGTATATAGATGATAGATAAACATTAATTTGGTACAATAACAAAAGAAAACACTACACATAAAAGCAAATATTCGCCCCAGGACATCTTTGCTTTTCCCATGTTATAATACGGCCGACGTATCTTGGCGAGTCCGAACTTTGCGCAGAAGGCCGCGCAATGACTTTTTTTAGGAACAAAATGGCGGCATGAGGCGACGTACGGGGGGCGGTGGTCTAGGCTAGAGATTGACCATAAGTAAACACAATCGACACTTTATTCAATCAAATATCGTAATCGATTAGTTTTATTTAGAAGTTATTGATTTTTGTTTAAATAACATATTAAACGAAATAGATTTACAAATATTAGTGAATTTTGTAGTTAATAAACGAGATTTCAATTTAAATAAAAAAAAATAATAAAATTTTATTTTCTTAGTTGAAAGACATGATTTACTTAAATATCAGTTATCTATTAACGTCTACTTGAGTAACGACTGTTTGAGAAAATCTAAAACCTCCTTATAAAATTGAAAACAAATATATTTTTATGACTTAATTTCAATCGATTTGAATGTAAATCGATCAAACAACACCCTCAGGCACGCGTATTGGACATCCCTTTTTGGTTACTTCGTGCTTATTCGGCAATGCTCGGTACACGGTAATATGTCTCAGTCACACGTTAGCATTGGTGTCGTGTTCGTGTCGCTATCTCTGTCTTGAGCACAGTCGGTTACAAAAGTTTTCGCTGTTATTGTTTTTCATTGTTATTTTTTTTGTTAAGTTTTTTTTTGTTTAGTGTTAAGTTTGTTTTGTTTGTGTTATTTGCAAGTGTCAATTGGCACTTATATTATACGCCAAATATGCCACCAAAACAGAATACTGTGTTAAATCGCCAGGCGAGAAAAATTATTTACGATTTAACGCAGTATATGAAAAAAGAAAAAGAAGAAGGCGTAAAAGATGTAGATAAAGTTTATTTAAGAGTCATAGCCAACATTAAAACGTGGAAATGCCGCAGTGCGCGTTCGCGTTCGAGCGACTTATTTTTGTTCCTGATCCTTTATCTAGTATTATCATTGATCGAAGGTAATAGGGAAATTTTATTCGTACATTGGTATATAAAAAAAATGACAATACCTAACAGTTTTCTTCGCGAGTGTACATGCGCTAAAGTTCGCAGAGCCTATGTTCAGACTCGCTAAGATACGTCGGCCGTATTATATGCCTCTAATTGAATTCAACATCCCTCAATGTTTTCCATGTTGGCCCGTTATACCAATTTTAGCAATTTCTAACCTTGTTTGTTTAGGCGAGCTCCTGGTCAAGCAGTCGTCACGAAGTCCGCGGCTTCGTGTCAGGCGGCGGCCAACGACTTCGACTTCAAGGTCGCTGGTCCGAAGCGCTGTATGCAGGGGATCCGCCCGCCGCCCGCTGTTTATGGAGACCTGGTACGTTCTGTTTTTTGTTTCAAAACATTCGGCAATATAAAGAAAAAATAAAGTATTTTATGATTGACATATTATTATTATTTGATTATTACTATTTTTATAATTATTGTTTATTATTTCCAGCAATTAATCACCATCGAGACCAGTGTAGTGAGTCCCAAAATAAACGATTGCGTATGTAATAATGCTGTGCGTTACACAGGAGCGATGCCGCCGGAGCACGAGCTGTACTACGGGTTCACGAGGTTCGCCATGGAGCTCAACGAGATGGAGCCCGCCATGACGGACACGCTGCCACACACCGACACCAGGCTCAGGTATGTGCCCACTACTTACTGAGCCTGAGCCTACTGAGCATGGATATGGTACAGCCAAGTTTGGAAAAAGCGGAGGAGCTCGTGGCTTAATAATAACAGCCGCATCGGTCGATCTTCAAGGTTAAGCAACGTTTGCCGAGGTCGGTCTGTGGACGAGTGACCATATTAACATAGCGAGACTCCTCCGTGCCTCAGAAAGCACGTAATGCCATTGGTTCTGACTGACATTTGTAGGTTTTTGGCAGTCATTACGGATTGTCAGAAGCCAGAAAATCTGACTCGTCTTGTCAATACCATGTTACCTGGTTAATGGGTTGTGGAGGTCTGATAGGCAGCCGCACCACGTAAAAACATCAGCTGAATAATTGAACCCTGCTGGCTGGGGCACTTCAACAAGTGGGCCATGTTTTGGACAGGGGCACTTCAACAAGTGGGCCATGTTTTGGACAGGGGCACTTCAACAAGTGGTCCATGTTTTGGAAATCGGCCCTTCAACAAGTGGGCCATGTTTTGGGCAGGGGGACTTTAACAAGTGGGCCATGTTTTGGGCGGGGGCACTTCAACAAGTAGGCCATGTTTTGGACAGGGGCACTGCATCTCACATTTGCTTTAAAATTACAATTTCAATACTGGTTGAGGTTACAGTGGGGCTTGTATAGGTGGTGTGTGCCCTCAGAAATGTTTTCTTTCTATCTATTGGGACATAGTTTCCGCACTTAGTCCTGGTGTTGGACCATTGTGCGTGGGCCATTGCGGCCGTCATTCCAACCAGCCAACCTCCCTCCAGAAGCAGAACAGTCCTCCTAAAGAGTTCAGGGTGTCTGTGAGTGAATTCGGTGTCCCTATTGTTTGTCTACGTATATCGGCGACGCCTGTGCACTGAAGGAGCACGTGCGACACCGTTTCCTCCTCCTCCATGCATGCTCTGCACAGAGGACTGTCTGTTATACCTAGTGTGTGGAAATGCTAATTCAGTGAGCAGTGTCCGGTGATGGTCCCCGCCACCATTCGCAGGCTGCCCCTATCCAGTCGCAGAAGGCGCTTGGTAAGCTTATTATTTAGGAGTATGGTTTCTTTTGTTACGGTCCTTAAAAGTGTGTTTGGTCATGGGCTCTGAAAGAACAAGAGAGCTTTTTAGGTATACTATCATGGTGAAAGCATTACTCAGCTAGACTATGCGTTACCAAGTGCTAGCAGTCCAGGGTGCACATTTTTAATCGCAGCATGATTCAGGTTATCGCCGTTCGGGAGGCTCCTTTTATTATTTATCGTATTGGTTTTCAAGACATCTCCTACCGTTTTATTGGGTCATCTGATTAAACTATGACTGTTTAAATTGGGACCTTTACACACGAAGTTGTTGTTGTTGATTGATTGATACACTGATTGTTGTTTGATTGGTGTTGAATGATAAATGATATCACGCGGTATGATTTCTATTCGTGAACTCAACTAGGCCATCTTGGCGCAGGTAAAGTACTGACATATTGATTTGAAGACTGCTGTGCTTGCATTGTACAATGACTTTTTATGAGACATTCTTAACCTTTTGAACGCCAGACCATAAACGCATTGGCGTGCCCCCGACGCCAAGCTACAAAATCACCGTACTTTTTGTCACATATTTGTGACGTTTGTCGTACAGGGCACGCGCTTGCTTGTTATGTATACGTGACAATGGCGTTCAAAAGGTTAATAATACGTCGGTTATATTCGTAAAAAAATCCATCTATTCACGAACAAAAATTAAACGAGCTATTAATAAGCAAAAGTTATTAGTGTCAACGAATATTTAAATGATAAATCCTTACAAAACTCGTAGTATAGAATGAAATGTGTTTAGAATAAGTTAAATTATAAGATACTTAATGGAAAGTCCTCCTCTCCACATGTCTTTCTTTTGCTGTACCCGACAGGGTCCATGATTGTTGCTTTTGGGATTTTTTTACCACCTAAGGGAGCCTTCAAGTATTACGTAACGCAATTTTTGAAGATTGACCCGCCCTCCCCCCCCCATATAACGCACCGTAACGTTTATCTGTACCCCTCTCCCCCTCCCTAAACGTTACGTATCATCTAAGTGACAATTTTTACCTAAAAGTCACAATTATGTGTACTACTCTCATGTTACCAATTAATAAATGTCATTTGAAGAAAAATATTGATGTTTATTTTTGTTTGGCAAAATGACTACTGTTTAGTGACTGTGTAACTCGAAAATATGTTTAGTGAGCTAGCGTTAAATAAAAAAAACAATGTTACGTAACGCGTTGTTCGAACACCCCTCCCGCCCCTGTAACGCATCGTAACGTTTTACAAGACCCCCCCTCCCCCCAAATTGCGTTACGTAATACTTGAACGCCCCCTAAGCGTACATTGTGGAATGCAATAAAGAATTATGTATTGATTATTCGTAGGCCCGACCAACGCGCCCTGGAAGAGGGCGACGTGGATGCGGCGGAGCATCTGAAGCACCAGCTGGAACAGTCGCAACGTGACCGGCGGCGAGACAGCTCGCTGCACCAGGCCGCGTGGTTCCGGTATGTTTTTATTTATTTATTACTATCTTTGAACTGTGGTTTCTATCGCGTGTAAGTCGAAAATGTATCCAAAGGAAAAATATTTCCAAGATAGAAAGTAAATTATATCCTAATTCAGGACATAATCTACTGATGTGTCAAGTTTTATCCAAATCCGTTCAGAGTGCCACGAATGTTTTGACGTATAGTATCGTTAATGTAAGTGAATTTTGAATTTAAAAAACGACAACCCCATTGCATTTTGGTTTAATTTTATGCGACATACACAATTTCTATCACACAAAAATATGTAATGTAGGTAGTATCCAATGCAAATAAAAATTATGTGCGAAACGATTTATGATACTAGTGCGATAAGTTGTACCATAGTCACGAGTTTGTAAAAACTAATTTCCGCACGTGTGCCATACAACGTTTTTCAACACATTTGCGAGAAAACAGTACATTATAGGTAATGATTTGAAACAAACTTAGTTTTTGGATATCAGTCGGAAAGTTGCAACAGTCTTTGACGTTCCTTATGAAAATAGCGCAAATTTGCAAATGGCGCCACGTGAGCGTGGTGAAAATCAGAGCTACATCTTTCGCCTCATTTTCTCTGTAGTATTAAAATGAGACAAACGTATTGAGCAAAAGCGCTTCCAAGGAGGTTCGATCATTCAGCTTATTTTTTCTAGTAATATGAAACTCCTTGGTGGAATTCTTATATTTTTAATGGAAATTTAAAAAAACCGCAAAGAATACGCACGGCACCATACAGTGCGAGATGAGAGTACCTATTTTACCGCACGTTCCAATGTATGGTGCGTAATTTTTAACTTTCGAACAATGTATAAAGGCTTCGTAAATGCATTTTTTTTTAAATATGTTGAAAAGTATTTTACATTACGTTGCTATACGTCAAAAACATTCGTGCTAGGCCCTCAGTTCCGTTCCGTTAGACGTGAAGAGATTACAAACAGACAGACTGAGTTACAATGGACTTAGGAGCTCGTGTGCAAATAATAACAGCTGCTCGGCCGGTCAATATTCAAAGTTAAGTAACGTCTGCCGTGATTTACAATTACACAGTTGACATAGCAACCAATATTGTTTGCAGATACAGACTCGTACATAATTAACTTTGAGATGTGACACTAATCAATCGTTTTTAATTTCCAATGTCACGCTTAATTTTGTAATAGAACCTTCCACCTTCTAAGCGTATGATACAATGAAACTACTGTCAGTAGGTATTATTTTGAGTAGCTAGCAGTGTGCTACCATGCTTTTAAACTATGGTATCTAAAATCTCCAATTTCATTATTTTCGTTACAATTGTGTTTACAAATGGGAACCCGGCTTATAAACAAGACTATTCTGAAGAACGTCAATATGACTTCAAGAACTGGTTCGAGAGTATTGTAAAACGAGGTAACAACAATGGTTTAATAAACGAAGATAGCCCGGAAAATAATGAGGATAAAACTAAAACGACGTATTTTGGTGACAAACGAAATTCTCGATATTACAATGAAAACTACCGTAATGCAGACTTCTATAAAGATTCGTCCAGAAATGATGACAATGTTGACAGAGGTGCCAAAGATTCTTTCCGTTGTATTGGAGATAGATGTTATAGAAACAGAAATTATAATAATCCCAGAGATACCTTGCGTTGTATTGGTGATCGATGCGGTAGAAACAGAGATGATGACAGAAACGACAGGGGAGATGACAGAGAAGATTACGGAAACGACAGGGGAGATTACAGAAACGACAGAGAAGATTACAGAAACGATAGGGTAGATGACAGAAACGACAGGGGTGATGACAGAAACGACAGGGGAGATGACAGAAACGAAAGAGAAGATTACGAAAACGACAGAGATGATTACAGAAACGACAGGGGAGATGACAGAAACGTCAGGGGAGATGACAGAAACGACAGGGGAGATGACAGTAACGACAGAGAAGATTACGGAAACGACAGGGGAGATGACAGAAACGACAGAGAAGATTACGGAAACGGCAGAGAAGATTACAGAAACGACAGAGAAGATGAAAGGGACAACAGATATGATACCAGAGGTGACAGATATGTCAGAAATAAGTTGCGATGCGTCGGGGATAGATGCGGGAAAAATAGAAATTATCAAGTTGAAAGAGAAAATTTATTCTGTATTGGAGATAAATGTGGTAGAAACAAAAATGATTATCAGAACCGAGATACCTTGCGTCATATTGAAAACCGATACATAAATAGGTTACATTGCGTTGGGGACCGACTCGGCAGAAATAGAGATGAACATAAGAAATCGTGTATAAGTGGATACGATTCAGAAATACCCTTAACGTTTAATGTTAGCAGAACACCAGCAATGAATGTAATTTACATTGTTAAAGCAATTGCGAAAGCAGGTGTCCTGGATAATCAGAAACACAATATCACAGTGATGGAGCAGAATAGAGCGATGGTGAAAAATTTAAGGCAAGGGATACTTGAACTAATCAAATTTCATTATGGCCAGAAAAGGCAACCAGGAGAAAGGTTTTTCAAAAAGAAGAGTTAATTTAAAGCGGTAGCACCAGAGAAGCCTGTACTTCAGAGTTCTTGCTTCTTTTTTTTTTGTAATTCCTCAGTGATTGATTGTGTGTTATAAAAATATGGCCGTCACAAATATTTATTTTATCATCATGATACCAGCCGAAAAACGTCCACTGTTAGACATTGGCTTCCCCCAAAGGGTATATTTGTTTAATGAATTCATAATCATTAGAAAGCATCAGCAACTGCAAACTTCAAAAAACGTTCGTTTCAATAGCGTTCCTTTGAAATATTGCTAAAAATAAGGTATTTTTTTAAGTTGACTCACAAATGTGGAATTTTTACTAGTGCGCGTCCGAAAATCGCTTTTTGGACACTGCACTTTACTACAGTATTTATAATTTTAATTATAATCTTTTTACATATAAACTTTCCTGAAGAAATTATCTAAATTATAGTGAAAACCGCATTAAAATCCGTTTCGCAGTTCAAAAGATCTAAGCGTACAGACGGCAGGAAGCGATTATTATATACTACAAGCTGTGCCCGTGGCTTCGCTCCCGTCACCTCCCGTCAACCGTTACCTACCCTACTCTACCGACCCTACCCTATCTAGCTATACATACCTACCTATTTTTTTTTGTTGTTTTAAACCTTCCTTGTAATCTGACGTACAAAACAAAAAAATAATTAGCCAAATCGGTCAAGCCGTTCTCAAGTTATAGCGTGACCAGGAGAAATAAAGGTTCATTTTTTGTATATAGATGTAGAGAAGAAGGTATGTTTAATGTCATAGTATAAATCCTTATGTTAAAAATATGGTACAGATATTCTATTTCACGAAGTCCGTTTGGCTCTGGTTGTAGTAGTGACGTGTAGTGATAGGCGCGCTAGTGTAAACGTAGGTAGCGTTAGGAAAGAAATCTGACACGCATTATATATTTATTTTATAAATTATATAGACAGTTTAAGTACTTAATCACTATCAAATTCAATTTCTGATTCGCTTTCGTCAGAATCGTTCCCTAAGTTAATTATGAACTCAAAATCCAGGTCGACGTATTTTAAGTATTCTTTTTCAATTTTTTCAACATGAGCACAGGTTTTTTGCCATGTTTCACTGGTTACTCTATCCAAGCTTTCAAAGATCAGTCTTTCCATGTTCGTCATGTTTTGTTCGATATTCTTTGATGCGATATAATTTTTTACAATACCCCAAATATTTTCAATAGCATTTAATTCTGGGTGATAGGGGGGAAGACGTATGACATCAAAACCCTTGCTCTTAATAAAATCATCAATTTTATACGTTATGTGTTCATCTTTGTGTTTTTTTATAATATCGTACAATTCCAATTTAAGGAGAGATTGCTCAAATGCTATACCCTTATCCCTGAGCCATTGCTGCATGTCTGCTTTCTTTGTAGCCGACGTCGGTAGTTTTTCAGTCCGTGTGTTGTGATATGAAGCATTGTCTAAGACAATGACAGAGCGTGGGGATAAATTGGGTAAAAGTTTTTCGTTTAGCCATTTAACATAATTATCGTAGCTCATATTAGAATGGTAATCGCCAGCTGTTGAGTTGGCTTTATAAATCAATGAAGCATTTTCAATAAATCCATCCTTTGTACCCGCATGCACTAATATAAAGCGAGTGCCTGTGCTAATTTTTTTTAAGAATGGTGTACTCTCTTTCTTTTGTGCCCAGGTGTTGTTTCGCACGTGTGTTGAAAGGACATAACTTTCATCGGTGTACACAATTGGGCGACCTTGACTGCGATATTCTGACATCTTCTTCAAAAATTTTAAACGCCACATTTGTATATCATGACGCTCCGTCAAAACTTTACGGTTATTCTCTGTTTTACGCCACTTGTAACCTAACTTCAGTAACAATTGACGAACAGTTTCGATACAACCATCAAAACCAATTTTTTCATTTAATACAGTTTTTAACTTAGCCAACGTTGGAATTTCTTTATGGATGACATGGAAATTTTGTATAGTACTGCGAACAACATCGGCTGTAAAATTATCTATTTCTATCTTACTATCCCGCTTTCTTCTTTTCTTCATAGGAGAAGTGAAATTTGATGAGCAGGATGGCAATTCCTTCTCTTCTTTTAATATCCGTTGAACAGTTTTCATAGAAACACCTGTAGCCTCAGCTGTACGCCTTGTAATATCTCGTAAATGAGACAAATCACAGTTAGGTTCCGCAACTGATTTTGTGAATTCATACTCTTCTCGCAGGAAATGATAAACGCTAGCTATCATGCTTCGACCCTAGAACAAAACCAAATCGAAATACCTATTTAAGTAACAAGTTTCATAATATTAGATAGATAAACTCTTAATAGCACACAAAAAGTAGTAACAATAGTTAAAAAAAAATGTTACCTCACTGTGGACAACTTTTCTGCGTTTACTTGCCATGCTGACGTTACTCTTTGAATTTTTTAGCGCGGAAACAAAACACTAGTGACTCTGACCGCGTCGCGATCGTGACTGAGCGCTCCCGAGGTTACGCACACTAAAACAGTGTGCACGTACAGACCTTACAACATTCATAGTCAAACGGACTTCGTGAAATAGAATATCTATAGCTATCTTCAGTATTTAATTTAGACCAAAACTGCTCTTTACACCATGTTTACCTGAATACGGCAAAGCAAAAAAGAGGGTTATAATTTTGACCGGTATATATGTATGTTCATCTATTCCCTCGTAAGTTCTAAACGACCTATCACAATTTGACAAGAGGTAAAGAAAACAAAACATTCTAACTGTGGTAAGCGATCATAAGTTTTAGAGCAAAGTGGCAAACGACTATCCTCGTTTCTATGGCTATCCTAGTTTCTATGACTATCCGTGTTTCTATGACTATCCGCGTTTCTATGACTATCCTCGTTTCTATGACTATCCGTGTTTCTATGACTATCCGTCTTTCTATGACTATCCTCGTTTCTATGAATACCCTAGTTTCTATGACTATCTTCGTTTCAGTGACTCCTCGAATCTACGACTACCTTTGTTTGTTCGACTATCCTCGTTTCTATGACTATCCGTGTTTCTATGACTATCCTCGTTTCTATGACTATCCGCGTTTCTATGACTATCCTCGTTTCTATGGTTATCATCCGAACATCACTTATAAGAAGTAAGCATCTCCTTGTTTCATACTTTTTAGAGCGTGATTTTTTAGTAGTCGGGTTTTAGTTTTTGAACTTACTTTTAATTTTTTAGATGAATATCTTAGCAAATATCACGGGGTAAAAAACTCCAACCAAAACAACACCGACAGACGACAAAATGAAAACAAAAACCAATTCACAACTATGTTGTTTGCAGATACATTAGAATCCGATGATACGCAGTTCACTAGTTTTCAATTTCCAATACCACGCTTAGTAATGCGGTGTATATTTCTATCTTCGAACTAATTTCAAGAAATTATCAATTTCACGATCAATTTTATTATTCTGTCCTATACCCAACCGATACAATGAAACTTCCGCCATTATTATTTTGAGAATCAGTCTTAGACAATAGTATGTCTGTGGTATCTAAGATCTCCATTTTGATTATACTCGTAATAAAAGTCTTTACAAATGGAAACCCAGCTTACAGACAAAACTCTTATGAAGAACGTGAATATGACCTCAAGAAATTCTTGAAAAATATTGTAAAACAAGGGAGCTACAATTATTTATTAAATCGTCACGAAGATCGCCCGGGACATCGTGAGGATACAACTAAAACGACTTATAATGGCGGCATACGAAATTCCCACTTTTACAAACACCGAAATTCAGACTCCTACAAAGATACAAGTGATAATTTTAACTACAAAAACCAGTTAATCTCACAAACCTTGAATTTGTTCCTGAACAAGCTTCGAAGTCTAAGAACTGAACAGAAGAAAGACTGTATGAAAAACTGGGGGTCATGTGTAGAAATTGTTTGGAACGATAGTGCTGCAAAAATACCTCACACAAGTGACAGAGAGCGGGAAGATGATGATACTAAGAAAGTAACCAATTCAAAAAACGGCCGTGGTGTCCTACCTGAACTAGATGTGAATGAGAAAGAACAGCGCTGCAATAGTAACAATTGTGGCGAAAGCACAGATGACGGGAATCGGAACAGTGTCAGAGATTTTAGCGCTAACAGAGATTATAAATACAATATTGTCAACAAGAATAATGACAGACATCTGCGCTGCAATGGTAAGAGTTGCAGCATAGATAGAGATAACGATAGGAGGGAGAGATATAGTCTTCGATGTAATGGAAACAAATGCAGTAGAAAAACTAGACATGAAGACAGGGTAAAGAGATATGATGACAGGAAAAACAGATTTAATACTAAAGACGACAAATATAATGACAGAAATAGGTTGCAATGCATTTGGGACCGATTCGGCAGAGAAAGGACTGCATTAAAAAAAAACTTATACTGTATTGAAAACAAACACAGTGATAATTTGAACACATCAGACGTAAAATATATTGTTAAAAAATCTGCTGTAGAATCACTAGACAGAAAACTTGAAGTTCTTTTGAAAGTTAAAGAAATGAACCATGAGAGTGACATTTTCACACAAAACGACCAAACTAGACAGCTCGTAAAACAACTGAGACAAGGATTACTTGAACTATTGGATTTTCATTTTGGACAAGAAAGGGATCCAAATGACAGGTTTTTTCAAGAAGACTTACTCTAAAACGAAAGCAGCGTGGGATCCGTAGAAATTTTAATTTGGCAAATTTCAAAGCTCACAATCAGTATTATTTTGTGTGTGTGTTATTTAAAATGTCACGGCCGTAAAAAATATGTGTTTTCCACATTATAATCATAAATTACACTTGCAGCTGCAAACTTCCAAGAAACGTGAGAAAATATGAATTGCGTGTAAAGAAATGTTGAGTCCATGTTAATTTTATTAGGACGCAAGAGTAATATTGGGTTGCTTTTTACCGATAATCGAGACAGAAGTCTGTCGCACAATTTTGTACTGTATTTCGACTCGTATTTCGCTATATGGCCTTTTTGTATTTGCCACATGTCATGAGTGTTTATTTAAGTGGCACGAAGCGAATTTTACGATCTGGTCGCTTAAAGGACGTCATAAATAATATTCAGTATAGGGTGTTTCGGAAATGCTTGGTTATGTTCAAGGGTGTGATTTTGTATCTTCTGTAAACTTTTATCTTGAGCTTTTGTTATGAGCTATTTTTCGTGTAAATAAATAAAATATCTGTATGTAATGTTAACTTTGCAGTTTTTTACTGAATTAAAACAAATATTTACTTGTGGTTACTTATTCCATAAAAACCATATTTTATTTTTGTTTGTGGTATCCGGCTTATCTCTGAAGCAGATAATCATTCCATCGGATTTTGACTGGACCTTCACTTGTAGATCTAATATCACAGTTACGACAGGGTCTCAATAACGTAACTATCTTTAACCAACTGTCAAATTAGCTACCAACAGTAGGCAAACATGACGTTTCAGCTACTATTGCTAGCTAATTTGACAGTTGGTTTAAGGTAGATATGTTATTGAAACCGGCCGTAAGTCAACCAGCTAACATCACATACCGGTTCAAATCCGCAACCGAGAAATGTATGCTACCATAATATTCAATAAAAAATAAAAACGACCATATCGGGAACAAATGTGTTTTTTTTTCCAACACGTGCTAAAACTGGGCCATAATATATTTAGGAAGCTTATTAAACAAGGAAGTATTTCTTGTAATTTATACTTCAAGTGCAATTCATTTATTTAAAAAAAATGCCTCGAAACACAAGAGACATCTTTCAATTTAGCTTGATTACCAAAAATATGTGTGTGTGATCTGTGTTTATTCGAAGGATTTAACTTCAAACAAACAGGCACCCCTAACAATAACAACCAAATCAACACAGGAAGACAACAACCAACTCACAACAAAGTTGTTGGGTGGTATATTATTATATCAGTTGACACGCACTTAACCAACTTCCAATCACACGCTTAGTTAAAGCAAGGTAAACCTAAACTTCGAACTAATTTCTAGAAACTAGCCAATTCGCAATCAATTATTCTGTTCTACATGAAACCAATGCAATGCTGTCGTTATTATTTTGAGTACAAAGCAGTATGGTACCAAACTTCAAACAATGGTATCATTCTCTAATTTTATTATTTTCGGAATATTAATCGTAAATAATGGGAACTCTGCTAACAGACAAGACTCTGATGAAGATCGCCAATACGACCGCAAGTTGTTGGAAAATATTTTAAAACTAGGTAACAAAGATGTTTCTTTTAATCATCCTGAAGATCGCCGGGAGAATATCATTAAACTAACGCATAATAACGCTAAGAAAATAACCAATCCAGAAAAGGACACCGGTGTTCTGGAAATGCTAACTGATCTTGCTAAAACTTTAAACCTAAATGGAAATGAAAGCAGAAATGTCAATAGTCGCATCGGTGGCAGAGATAGCAGCGGTAACAAAGATAATAAAAAACAAAATATTAATCGGAATTATGAAAGACATTTGCCCTGCAATGGTAAAAGTTGCAGCGTACGTACGAACAGAGACAGTATTCGATGTTATGGAAACAAATGCATGAGAAAAACCAACAATAGAGATTACAGTGACGTCAGAAACAATAAAAAACGTTTTTATAAAGACATTACCCGTAATTTTCGTTTGTCTAGAAATGATGATGATTATAATGACAGAGATAATATAAATTCCTTCCGTTGTTTTGGAGAAATATGTAATAGAAACAAAAATTATAATAAAGCCAGAGGTACCTTGAATTGTGTTGGTGAACGATGCGAAAAAAACAGAGGAGATGACAGAAACTATGGATATGATGACAGGGATGAAGAATATAGAGATAGGGATGACAATTATGCTGCCAGAAACGACGGTTATGATTATAAAAACGATCTACACAAAATCAGGGATGGGTTGCGATGCGTTTGGGACAGATGCGATAGAAATAGAGATGGTGATAAAAACGACGATCTATTGTGTTTTAGATTTAGATGTAGCAGAAACAGAAATAA
Organism: Mamestra configurata; assembly: GCA_002192655.3. Lineage (NCBI taxonomy): Eukaryota > Metazoa > Arthropoda > Insecta > Lepidoptera > Noctuidae > Mamestra > Mamestra configurata. Next base: position 61,541 of record NDFZ01004435.1, read on the forward strand.
TCACAATGGCCGAGATAGCTCGCCTTGTATTGAAAACAAGTGCGCTAGATCTAGAAAGCCAAAAAGCAAATTTTATAATGTTAGCAGAGCAGTAGTAATGGATATAGATACATTTTTAGAAAAGTTTGCTCTGAAAAAGAAAGAGATGGAGCGCGAAAATGCAAAAGCGGACTTGGACCGATTTAATAGTTACCTGCTTAACACCAGAGATCAAATGCTATATTTATTACATTTCAGTTATGGACGGGAAAAGAAAAAAACGGACCGTTGGGTTCAGTTTTGGAATAGTTAAAATAATTAACGTTTGTGAGAAGAAATGGTTTTTTATTTAATTTGATGAAAATAAATGCCGTATGTCTAAAAAGCCTACTTAAGTAAGCACTTATTATTAGTATTTTATCACGCTGGTCCGACTCGCACTTGGCTGGTTTTTTTTAAATTAAATTTTGATACGAATTATTTTATAATTATACAAAATGAAAATTTTAATCGCAATAAGCCCTTTCATTTGGTATGTCACACTGCACATATCTTATTTTATTATTGAATTATTTCCCCTAAAGGTACCATTTTTCAAATTGATTAGAAATAAGTACCACGCAGGTATTTATTTTAGTTCAATCACAGATTTGGTGTCGCCAACTGCATTAGACTGCTTGAAAAGTGACTACTCGTTTCTTGCGATCTCGTTTATTTTCTACATGTATATTTAGAGAGGTTTTAGAATGGTCTCCTCGAATTATTTATTTGAATACCAGACAATCGATTGACTTTACCGACAATACGCCATCTTGATTGATTTTACCGACAATCCGCCATCTTGTTTTTCTTTTTCATAATTCGTATATAGAATAGAATAAAAAACATTTATTCGGCATAGACACAAACGTACAGCAACAAAGACAAAGTAACAGAAATAATACAGTAGTAGCAGGTAGAGAATTGCGCTGAGTGTGCCTATACCGAAAAGGATATATGGCACTCGGTCACTCAAGATGAATCTAATGATACCTCATTTTTTCAAATCTATCCAGCCGTTTAGTTAAAGAAACTGACATACAATTCAAATAAACGCACATTCATGTAATCATTCATTCTCTCGAAAAACATTATCCTCCGGAGGCAGTCAGGTAAAACTACTAGATTTTTTGATTGACTAGGGATCTTATAAAGTTCTGGTTCCCTAGAAAACAAAGAACAATACAACCTTAGGCTGACTGAAAGAGCTCCAGGTTGTAGTTATCAGGAATCACAGACTCCAACAGGGAATTCCGCTCCTTAGCTGCATGCACAATGACAGTATTTCCCAAACGTTTGCGTATGGTTGGAGTGTCCACTATGTAATGATTATAATAAAAACATGGTGGTGTATGGTCTGACTAGAACAAATTTCCGTAAGTTCAAGCGATTGTTCCATACCTATTACTGGAATCAAATGTAGCTCAAAAGGCGAACGGCAGAATTCGTACAACATACTTTTTTTGTAGTTCTGTGATAGAATTTGTACCACTTATTAAGGCAACTAAACCATTCGTTTTCATGTAGGTAACATTAGTATTTTTAGAAGTCCGGATTAATTAATTATAGCAATTAAAAGATTTAAATACATTTAAAAATAGAAATAACAGTAAATATAATTAACCAATTACACATTATACCTTACAATGATTAATTATTGCATACAATCTTAATAATTAACTATTTAATTATAGGAATTATTTTCGCAATCAATGTTTTTTTTTTTTTTTAGCGTAATTAGATTATTATATACTTAAATGATAAGTTCTCTTCACATACTTACTTTTGCTGTGCCCGACAGGGTCCACGATTGTTACCAAAGAAATGTTTACCACCTAAGTCTACATTGACTGGCCTGCTGGTCGAGTGGTTAGTGACCCTGACTGCTTAACCGGAGGTCGTGGGTTCGATTCCCACCCAGGACAAATACCCACACTCAAACTCCATCAGCACTTCATCATCATCATCAAACTATTGCAGATCGCTGCTGGACGTATGTGTCTCTCCTTAAGCACCCTACTGAATAGTTACAATTCTCATGTCAATTTGCAATTGTCAATTAAGATATTAAGATATTACTATTATTAAGAAGAACATATTCTTTTTCACCAAAACAATGTTATGTGCCTACACGTAATAATATTTATTGGGACATAACCTCAAAAATAAAACTGGTTATAACTTTTAGGTCCCAACTTCTAAAAATCTAAGAATTTTAAAATGGCTTGCCTATTGTATAGACTATCAATTAAAACAAAAAATATCCCAAAACACGATATTTTATTAGGTGTACGAAACTCCCATACAACCCTGCCGTTCGCCTTTCGAACCAATTAGTGTTAGTGTTAATATACAACGTGTAACAGAATAAACGCAATACCTCTTAGAAGGTGAGAACAATGACCCCTGTCATTGTTCTCATCATTATGAACAACTTTTACTATGGGACCAACTTCGAAATCGTGAAAAATAATTAGCTGCTCAGTACATTTTGTCGAGTTATGCGCACAGAAATGTATGGGGGAGTCGACTTTTTTTTCACGATTTCCTGTTAGTCCCATAGTAAAAGTTGTTCATAATGATAAGTACAATTACTCCTTAAGGAGTATTGCGTTTATTCTGTTACACGTTGTTATAATGCTTGTCAACTGGGTTTAACCCAATACGCCCCTTGGTGCCTATTAGCCTAGCTCTGTTCTGTCGCTGTCTTATTTTCTGATTAATTTCGTTGCAGGAAATAAACATTATTAATCGATCCGCCAGCGATAATTATCGACGATAATAGTATTTTTATAATATGTAATTCATGCTGCACATTATGTCGCAATGTTTTCGGTTAGATAACTAAACAGATAAGCGCTGTCAGCGCCAAGAGCAATGCAAATTGTATGGAAATAGCATTACGTGGTTAATCATTTGACGACACAATAACGAGATACGTTTTGTTGTGGATGGGAGACCATCAAATGACTTGATGAGCAGGTGATTCTTTCGGAGAAAAACGGACAAAAATCTCCCAAGTTACTTCTTACAATATTTCGTATACATTAATTAGTGATAAGTGAGTAACGCCGAGAATTGTCAGTCGTCCGGTGGCGAGATAGGCAGACGACATCTTTGCCATTGTGAGTAGAACCTGGACGAGGCTGGCACAGGAATGTGGGGATTGTCGAGGATGTCGTAGCAGTTCTCGCGGCAAAACGAGACACATCGCACAGGCGAAGATTTTAGTGGATGCAAGCGCACATAATCACGCCGTCTCCCCAGGCATTTTCTTCGCTCAAAAAAAAGTAAAAAATGGTTGTCTGTAAAGTCGGTTTACGGACGATAGTTTAATGTGACAACGTCATAATAAAACATTGATGAAATTATCGTAACGTTACAATAAGTGTAACGTTACAATAAGTGTAACGTTACAATAAGTGTAATGTTACAATAAGTGTAACGTTACAATGAGTCATCCTTTTTCGTGCGTGCAGCCGGCGTTCATCGATTTATTAGGCGCTGTCACGTCAAAAAAGGAACGTGGGGACTGCCACAAGAAAAGTCGGGCTTTGGATGATGGTTATGGTAATGCCTATGTATTGTTTTACAGAAGAACCCAAGAAAGCGGCGAAGAGACGTGGGTGTTCAGCGGCGAGTACTGGAAGGCGCGGGAGGCGGGCTTCCCCGACGATGTCGCGCCAGCGATCTGGTGACCGTGTCTACTAATACTTGTGAGTATAAAGTATGATGGCGGCAATTTGAATGCCAAGTTTTAAAAATGGTGGGTAACGGAAATAGTAGTCAAAACATTTTGTACAAGACGCCTATTACGTCATCAATCTTTCAATAACAAAACTAGTCTAGACTTGACTGGCACGTCACCCGCAACTTTGTCCTCGCAGGTTTAGTTTTCCCCTTTTCACCCCCTTAAGGCTGCCTTTCCACCAGAGTTGTGCGAGGATGCGTAGCGAGTTATGTGTTTGTAAATAACCAGAGGTCGGAATTAGGTAGAGTTATTTATGTACTTACACTGATTTGATACAGCGACAGAATAAAGTGGATGTGGCTCAAATCCCGAGATTAATTTTAAAGAGCAGAAAAATCCCGTGATTTATTGAATAAAAAAGTTATTTACTTTTACACAATTTAAACCACTGCACGCGCGACGTTGCCAAATTTACATCAACGACATCGGATGTCCGAAGTTGCGAAATTCCAATGCGCACACGCGCGATGTTGCCACATTTGTAGTTCGCACAACATAGCTTGTGAGAGCTGGGGAGTTTGTTGCGCCACTTCTTCTTCCCAGCTGAAACACTAGGAAGTGGTGACGGGCGGGCGTTTTGGGGGACTGTCTTTATGTAGAACTTTGACGTTCAAAAAGTGCTGGCACTCAGCCTAATTTGAATAAATGACTTTTGACTTTTGACTAACAAAAGAAAAAATATTACTATTAATTTGTAATATTGTTGGCCACACGGGATTGTCTATTAGAAATCCCGGGAAGATCCATATTAATATCAATATTTCGATGCAAGTACATAAATAACTCTACCTAATTCCGACTTCTGTTAATAACCAATTGAATCATTTCATTTGCCTAGCCTCGCGAAGAAATTCTAATGTTACAAACACATCCCTCGCTACGAATCCTCGCACATCTCAGGTGGAAAGGCACCATAAAGGTTGAATTTCCAAAAATCCCTTCTTAGTACTCACCTATGTACATCATAAAAGGAAGCATTGTGCTTGTACATCATTTATCGTCCATACATTTTTAGGCTAGATATAAAAGATTTATGTTCCGCAAGAATGCGTTCTTCTCTTAATTTTTTACTATGGGGCCAATTTTGCATCCCTGTTGCTTATAATGTAAAAAAATAATCGATCGATACCAATGATCGATCAGAGTGCCAATTCTACTAATCTAAAATTTGTAGAATTGACCCTCAGATTTTAAGGGTTCCGTACCCAAAGGGTAAAAACGGGACCAGAGACTTTACTGTCCGTCTGTCTGTCTGTCACCAGGCTGTACCTCATGTACCGTGATAGCTAGACAGTTGAAATTTTCACAGATGATGTATTTCTGTTGCATCTATAACAACAAATAATAAAAATGAAATGTAAAAAGAAACATGTTTTTTTTCGACTTATGGTACAGAACCCTTCGTGTGCAAGTCTAACTTGCACTTGGCCAGTTTTATTATTACACGTCCGAATAAATAACTAATAATTCCAATATTTTCTCTTCCAGCGTATACCGCAGTGCGAATGGCTCTGCTAGATGGTTGTGTCTCGCTTCCCGCTTAGCGTTAACTAGAGTTTTACAATAGCCTTTAATCTCTGTTTGTTGTCAGGGCTAACTAGAGTTTAACCAAGTTAAATATTTTACCGATGGCGCTTAAATATGTTGACAGGCGGAGCGAGTAGCTGGTTTTATTACTAAAGATGATATTATAACAGAGCTTTGCAAAAACGAGGGTAGTTTTAAAATTCGTCTGTCATCTGACCGGGCGCCATCTTGAAATATAAACTAGTATAATATTTAACGATGATATTCAAAGTCGTGTTATATAGTAAGACAACTATAATAATAACGCGCTAGAAAGAGAGAGAAAATGAAATGTTTATCGCTAAATAATGTACATACCCTGTCTCTGAAATCCTGCTGTCAAATATCAAATCAGCTGATATCATTGGTTGACCAAAACATCATCGACCAATCATATAAGTTGACATGATTTTTAGACCAATAGGCGTTCAGGAACAGGGGAACAGCCTTCTATTATTGGTCGTGATCGTTTGATGAAAGATGGGTAACTATTTACTACATACGTAGCTATTTAATTGACAATGTTTTAGGGTGGGAGGCTCGTATGGCCGAGAAAATATAGCGAACAATATACTGTGTTCACTTTGTGATGTTTCATTTGAAATGTCCTACAGATCATCATCAAATAAATTTTGTATATGATTAGTGCCAGATAAATTTGCAATAAAGGACATTGACCTTTCCCTTATATCTCTTCATAGGCACCCGAAAAACAAATAATGAATGGTTGTTCATTACTAGAAATTGTAAATGATCTCGATAGATATAGATTCAGGACAGCTTAAATGTCTTATTCCAATTTTGGAATTAAGAATGTCAAAAAATGTAGGTGGGTCAATGACCGCTATTGCAATTTTTTTTGGCGTCAACCATAGTTGTATGAAGATGAACCTCAAAATTAAATCTAATTAATTTTTTTAGATTATCAATAGCCAAGATATAAAATACGATTTCTTTATGTTTTCTCGGTCATGCCGCCTTTCGATGTGTGACAAAGGAGTTGGTTAATAGAATTACTATTTTAAGGAAAATAATATTCGAAATATTACAAACTATGCGTCAGGTACCTGTAAACTGTTTAAGTTATATTTATAAAGGTTTTGGCTTTAGACAATTTTCTTGCATAGAACCATAGTAAATAATAAAATCTTGGTACAATACTTACAATTGGCGTACCATGTTTTGCCCGGAAACGGAAGATATATAGGAAATCCTTTATAGTACGACACAAAATATTATTAAGAAAAACGTTACACAGATTAGTACAAAATAAAACCTATATGAATATAACTTTGACAAAAGATTTTTATTATACATTGTGAGATACAATTATTTTTACATATGAACATGTAATTGAAGGCTTATCATTTCTTACTGATGAAATAATAACTACATATGTCTAATAGTAAGTGTTGATAAAGGCTTAAAGATAAAGAGATCAGAACAAACATTTATGAATTTACTACGCGACAATTTTTGTCAAATACGCGGCGTATACGCTTCAGAAACGCGACGTTATCGCAGCGTTTACGCAGCGTGAACATTTTCACAGTGCAGCGATCGCGTAATTTTCATACGCCCAGCTTAAAGAACGAAAAGTACCGACAAAATAATTTGACAAATTATTAGTGAACGTAAACTGCTGTGACTGGTTGAATAAATAACTGTCAACAGCCAATCGTAGCAGCTTACACACGCTATACAATTTGTCACATTACTTTTGGTTTGTTTTCGGTAGAAAACTGCGAAATACTAGTTCAAATTAAAACCCGAAATTGTCAACGCTGTCGGTACAGTCAAAAATTGTCATATAGTTATAAAATAAGAGACAATGTAAATAAGAACAGTATCGAGTCGGTATTACTGCCTGTTTGCGATATTTAACGAAGATATTATGTTATTTAATACTTTTTATTGTGTATTTTTGGGCTGACAGTACCTGTGAGGTACTATGTCTTACTTATGTTTTGGGTTATTTTGCACCCCACTCATCTTATAACAAAAGAGAAGTAGACATTTAAAAAAAAAATACACGCTTCGAAAACATTTTTTGGCTGTGAAATGTTTCCATTTCCAAGTTTTTATTATTATTTTTATGAAGTTACCACAAAGAAATGTTTTTTTTTTGTATCATAATACCTACCTATTCATACAAATTATATATAAAAAAAAATCTTAAGTCACAAAATAATGCCGGGTAGCAACCTAAAAAAATAAATACTAAAACCGTTTTAGTTTTAATGTCGTCAATTAATCCTTAGGAATGGAGAATGGTTGCACATAACGGAATAGCACAATAACTAATAATTCGTTAATAAGAATTAAAATGTGTGGTTGCGGGGTTCATACGGGTTTGTGAAATATAAAAGACAAATTCTTTTTCATAGTTGAAAAATTTAAAGTCGTGGTGAAGTTTGTCATATGGTTAAAAGGTAATCACACTAATATTATAATTCGAAAGTTTGTGAGTGTGTGTGTATGTTTGCTACTTCTTCACGCGCAAACGGCTGGACCGATGAAATTTAGCATAAAGATTGTTTGAGTCCCGAGAGGACATATGATAGTTATTATCCCGGGATTATGTTCCCTTGGGATAATTTTCGATCCTAACGTGGGCGGAGCCGCGTGTGACAGCTAGTGGTTGAAGAAACAGAGTTAAAACAACTTTGAAATAATAATAAAAATGAGTTTCATTTCCAAAGGAGTATGTATGTAAGGGCACACCGGGACGGGATAGCAGAAGGTTTAATTTTTACCAAAAGACATTCAAACTTATCTAGTAGAAGTACGATATAGGTTATGTCAATGCTTTAAATGAAAAATCAAAATCAAAAGTCATTTATTTAAATTAAGCTGAGTGCCAGCACTTTTTGAACATCAAAGATCTACATGAAGACAGTCCCCCAAAACGAAATTGATTCCGTGGCATCGAAAAGGATTTTTTGACACGGTATTGGAGAGCTTGCTAAGGGATGGCATGTCGTGGCACGTCGCGGGATGTCTTGGTAGGCGCCGGAATGCTACAGTATCTAAGTGTGCGCTGACCATGGGCGTGCAGTAGGCTACAGTAAGGGTAGGCCAGCCCTTACATAATGCCCAAAAGAGTCAGTATCGTGATTTCAACCCTGAATAATGTGGTGACTTTTTTTTTTGGGCATTATGTATGAGCTGGCCTACCCTTACTGTAGCCTACTGCACGCCCATGACGCTGACCGGTGACAAAATCCTCTGCCATTCCCAGTAGTGCCTGCCTACCGATCATGGGAAAAGGCCTGAGTTTATGTATGTATAAAACACCTGTTTACATAAAAAAAGATCATGGATATACATTTCAACTGGATGTAACAAATTTTCAACATTATAACAAAATTAAAATTTTAATATATTTTTATTTGAAAAAGCTTTTGCATAAAACAATATGAAATTAATATATCACGACATAATAGGCAATTTAGAGAGCTAAATTATGTAAATTTAAACACATAATATATAAATGCAGGACTTTTCTTTGAAGACGGAACGTGGGAACTTACTCACTAGAACAAGTTTAACACCTGTTACCAGTATTAAATAATACCTTAAATAAATTAAACAAAGTTATTATTTAATTTCAGTCAAAAAAATACATGAATATATATTCTAAATGGCAGTAGGCCACTAACCCGTTGTGCGAGGATCCACGCGAGATACAAAATAAATTTTATTATGTCTATGATTTGCATAACAAGAGTTTACGGTACGAAATTAATCATAATACTGATTGCTCGAAATTGCCGGTTCTTGAGAGGGCAGAATATTACTAAACGCTCCTAGCGATAGACGGTATGCTTATCCCATTTCAATAGAGCATACATACAGATTCCGGGATGTCCTTTGATGGCATATAATATACTAGCTTAAAGCTTTCGTCCGCGACTTCGTACGCGCATATCCCGTTTTTTTCCCGTTCCCATAGGAATTTCGGGAAATCCTCTCTTAGTGCTCCCCTACACTTCCCAAGGAACCTACATGCCAAATTTCAGCTTTCTACGACCAGTAGTTTCGGCTGTGCGTTGTCTGTAAGTCTGACTGAGTGATTGACTGACAGACAACGCATGAACATAATCATTATATTGATTACTAGCGGACGTCACGCGATTTCACCCGCATAGTTCCCGTTCCCGTGGCTGTACGGGGATAAAGTATAGCCTATGTTACTCGCTGATAATGTAGCTATCCATTGCTGAAAGTTTTTATCAAATCGGTCCAGTACTTTTTAAGTTTATTCGTTACATACAAAAATTTATAATAATAGTAAAGAGGTTTATACAATATAAAAAGATACATGAAGAGAAAACTTTAACATTGTGCTCCTTTTTAAGCATTGGCACTTAGCAGTGTCAGTTTTGGTATAGTTTATATTATATGGAGAAGTATTTTTTAACCCTTGGCGACGACTAGTTCCTAATAAACACATACCACCAGTACAGCATTTGGGCAAAACTTTAATCTATACTCTAAACTTCTACTATCAAACTAATATTATAAAGGCGAAAGTTTATGAGTATGTGTATGTTTGTTACTTCTTCACGCGCAAACGGCTGAATGGATCTTGATGAAATTTGGCATAGAGGTAGATTATAGTCTGGAATAACACATAGGCTAATCGAAATTCACGCGGGCGACAGCTAGTGGCACATACATTCATACAAATTAACATCTCTTTTCCGAATGACATCTTCACCACGAAAATTCCCGTAGTAAAATTCTCAGCATATTGTGTAACTATAAAGAGCTTCGTGTAAGTAAGATAGCGCTTCTTGTAACATATGTAAGTGTATTTCTTCGTGAGCTGTGCGTGTCGTGAGCTAGTGTTAGATGTATTACATGGGCGTGCAAAAGGCTACAAGTAAGGGTAGGCCAGCCCAATAAATAATGCCAAAAAAAAAATACTCGGTATTTGAGGCATACCCACTTTATTCTTTCGCTGTATGAAATCAGTGTAACCAAGGTTGCGGAATTTGTTCGAAAGAGTCACCGCGGCCCTGGAACGCAAAGGGCTTTAGAAGGAACACGGATGGGTTTTAGTCAGTAAAAGTCTGACACGCCCTTCCGCTCCACCCAGAGCGGAAGAAGTCATTTGATGATTTCCCATCCTTAAAAAAAAAAAGGGGTAGGACAGCCCATACATAATGCCCAAAAAAAAAATTTCGTCCAACGAACGAAAATTCGCATCGTCAGTATCGTGATTTCAACCCTGAATACCCTTACTGCACGCCCATGTTGTATTATGTATATATAGATGAAGTTATATATTAGCTATGTAAGACTTTCTCAAGTAAATGGGGCGTGTTGTCTGTAGATTAATGTGCCTGAATGGGGAGTAAAGTTTACTGCCAGATACTCATGTTAACTACATCTTAAATAACAATATTACTGGGTGAGTTTTAATTCATTGGCAAAATATTTCAGGAGGTACTCATGATCTAAACGGCTCAATACAGAAATATGAAAAACAAATCAGCTGTTCAGTACATCTGTGTTCACAAAACCCAGCAAAATGTAGGGAGGGATTAAGCCGCGTATCCACTAGGCAACATTTGATGCGCAACACGTGTCGCTCAACCTGTTCGGTAACGTTGCACAACAGCGCCAGCTGGCGCACAATATGAAAGCGATACTTAATAAGGGTTGCTCGTTGCCGTTAAACATGATGAGCAACATGTTGTGCATCATGTCGCGCGTCAAATGTTGCCAAGTGGATACGCGGCTTCAGCTATTTTTAGCGATTTCAGGTTTACTCTTCTAGTGAAAGTTATTCATTTTAATGGGTACTTGCAACTTCTATAAGATTGCTAAAGAACTAGAAATCATCCTGTGGTTTATCTTTGATATTCTGCAAATCGAAAACTTAACCTTTTGAACGCCATTGTCACGTATACATGACAAGCAAGCGCGTGCCTTGTACGCCAAACGTCACGAATATGTGACAAAAGGTATTGAGAATTTGTGGCTTGGCGTCGGGGGCACGCCGATGTGTTTATGCTCTGGCGTTCAAAAGATTAATGGCACAAACGTTGTGTATTTACTGCAGAAAGTCTATTACAAAAGCTGTTAATTATGTTTCGTTAATTCCGAAATGCTTTTGTGTCATATAAATGTAGCCGGAAAATTACAAACGCCGTAAGATTGTAAAATATCGCGTGAAATTGTATTATCGATTTATGTACCTATGACTATATACGCACTTAAATAAAAATAAAAAAAAACTAAATAAAAATAGTCTAAAATATGGCGTCGAAAAATTCCTCCGCATCGCTGGCCACTGGTAATGTACCCAAAAGGCTGGCAGCATTGCCACGTTGTATGGCAATGCTTATCCTTTGTCCAAGGTAAAAGCCAGCCCTTTCTCTTAGTAAGACACGGATGTATTGGAAACTATTCAATTTGGATGGGATTTATTGGATACAAAACGATTTTTTCATAATATATCGAGAAATTATAATCTAATCAAGACTTATTACAATCTTCCGGAGTAAATTTCCCGGTGATATAAACATTCATAAGTTTTTTGGAGGAGGTATTATCAACTCTATGTTACTTATTTCCACGAACATTAGGCAAATATGGTCTACCTATTCCGATCTCTGGTAATCATAAATACTTTTAGCGGTAAAAGTAAATAAATTGCAGCGGGACTACAAAAATGTATGAAAGTTAAATGTGTGACACAGAAGCATGTTTTAAAATATTTTAGTTACCATACGGGTGTTTTGGTTGTTTTCGAGTTATTATAGCGGTACCCAGGTCACAGTGTTATCTAATCAACAAATGAAAATGGTCTATAGTGTTTTAAAATAAATTATTAAGGGTAGTTTACTAAGTATGTTTTCAGGCAGATAATTTCATAAAAAATCTGTTTATTTCCATTTTTAATTTTATCTGGTAGATTCTGCAAAACACACCATTATCTAAATAAAAACACGTCAATATTTAAAAAAAAGAAGCAAAACGTGTTATCTAAAATAATTTAGATAGTTTTTCAAAATATTTTTCGTAAATAACTTTTATAGGAGTGGATGTAGAATGCAAAGTTTTGTAATTAAATATCGGACATCGATCATCCATTTAATAAATAAATTAATAAATTGATTAGGAATATTAATTTATTAATAATACGGCAATTTTAAAATTTATAAAAATGTACCTCTTAGTGTAAATTGAAGAGAGATAAGTATAACATTATTTGACTGTAAAATTAAACCAGTTTTTATTTTGGCTCTTAACGCCAAAGCCATATGGAAAAAGATTGAGAAGCATGTCTCTTAGGATTCACAAATAAATCATTGTTTCTTTTCACATAGAAAACACTGTAAACCATTTTCAAAAAAATAACAAATTGACAATAACTAACGTTTTTGTGTATAAATATTATTATTGTTGAACTAAATGTTACTATTAAAATTTAAAGTAACGAAATTGAGACACTTGCCAATATTTCTTGTTCTGTTCAAAAGCAAAAGTAGCCATTATTTTTCGCTTAGTTGAAATAAGCTAAAAAATAATTCACTATTTGCCAATTTTGGAGTAGTTTAACTTTTGAATGCTTAAAAAGAAATAAGTATTTTTTAAGTTGTCCAACGATATAATCATAATTTTTTTATTAAATGGCTAGAACAAATTAGTTTTAAACGGGCTTTTCTTAGTTACAACTAAAACAAAATAATTTACCATCGCCTAAAAGCATTCAAAAGTCAAATAATTTCACCTAACAGCTACCCTGCTCACTTTTGAGATATAATTTTATATCTGCATAAAACCTATTGATTCTAAACCTCTAACTTCTGACAGTCAATAACTATATTTCTTTTGATTATACCAGCAACAGCTGTGATCAGTATTTTCTTTAATACAACTGTGCTTCAAATGCCACTGTGCAGTCCAAAGAAAATACTGAATTATTTAGCATAAGTATAATATTCTTACTTACCAGAAAAAATGGCCAATCGCGTTATGACGGGATTTTCACCACGTTTCAGAAATGAAAATGATCGCAATACTTTTTTTTTTTAGCGGAACCTATATTGTCGCACTGCTGGGCAAAGGTCTCCCCAATAGCCTTCCACTCTTCTAGATGTGTTGCTCTTTCCAAGTCGTCACGCCAGCATTTCCTAGGCCTTCCTCGGCGAATCGCTGAACTAATGTAAAAAATTGCCAGGCGCATGTTAACTGCTGTGTATTGGCAGTTGACAGTCATCATCATCATCATACCAGCCGAAAGACGTCCACTGCTGGACATAGGCCTCCCCCAGGGTGGGGTTTGCCATAATCGCCACGTTTGGCAGGCGGGTTGGCGATCGCAGTTCAGCTGTTGCAATGCACAGAGAATGCTGCTGTCCATTCTCTGGTGCGTCCCTTAGTCGCCTCTTACGACACCCACGGGAAGAAATGGGATGTTTTATGTTGACAGTAAATTCAACCAATTACAGCAGTTGACGCGCGCTAAAAACCATGCCACATTAATATTGCGATCATTTTCGTTCAAGATACTGGGCTTTGGTCATAGGATGTTTCTGGTCCGTAAAAATAACAATTTTGAAGAAAATACATTAATAAGTAATAGTTATTAATGAACTAACAGTTTTTAATTATAAAATCGTGGCTAGTGAATTTATATATAGGGGGCTAGTAAAGTGTTTAAATACTAAAAGTACAATTTAAAATTATCTTGTAATTATTGACTTTTAATTTTTACAATTTATTTTTAACAAAATCGTGTTAATGCTTATTTTTTGGTGATGCACGCTTTTAAAGTACTTGGTACAGTTGGCTACGTAAATATGTTACTGAAAAATGTTTTTTGAGTTCTGTGTACCTTTTGAACGCCATTGTCACATATATGTGACAAACGAAAGCGCACCTTGTACGCCAAACGTCACAGATATGTGACAAAAAAACGGTGAATTTGTGGCTTGGCCGTCGGGAGTAATATCGCAGTAGTATTTTAATATTAAAATATATTTAAAATAACTTATTGTATTGTATCTAGCTAAACAAATTGATATTTTTTATGTTTACTGGTCAAAATTTTGGTAAATACAAGTATTCTTGCGTACCTGTGGCTTAGGTAAATTTGTCAGAAATAACTTATTAACGTGATTAACTGTACCTACTAATCGGGCTGTCGTTTTTATTGTTTGTTTTTTTACATGAAATCACTCTTTTAGTATTTTGTAATGTACTTAAGTTATATTTATTTAATTATTTTGCTTTGTTATGGTGCATACTCTTTTTTTCTGTTAAAATATTATTAAAAAATTGTAAAATCTCGTTCAAATGTTAATAAAACTTAGATATTATATTTATTTTTGTTTTTTTTTTTTTATTATTATTTTTTTATTTAACGAACTTTTTAAACTGGTTCGAACCAGTTGCTAGAATAGTAAGAAATTCATAGTTTAAATATTTATAAATAGAGTTCAAATGTGACTGTATTAGTTTTGGCGTTTCTAGGATATACAAGTTTTTTTACAGTTATGTATTATAATTATAAATTATTACACAGTATAAGTGCCTTTGCCTGCCGTTTGATTTAAATAGACAGTTTGTCTGTTGCAAACAATATTTTATAATTTCCACCTTGAAGCATTACAAAGCTACATTTATGACATGCATATTGACATTTTTCGATGTTAAGTATAAAGTTTATGAAAGGATAATCGTCCATAAATGTTGTTATAGAATAATAGTCTCTATTGTAAAAAAAATGGAATTAAGATTTGTGTTTTGTACATCAAAGGTTCACCGGTAGCATAGTGAATATATTTTTTTATCAAATTACTTACTTACTTACAAACACAAATTACATTAATTCTAGCTGCATGTACAACTGATTTTTATCGCGCTCCTGTCAATATGTATGTCAAACACTTTTCGACCTTAAGGGACTGTAGGTATGTTAGATATTGCATGTTTTTTATTTACAAGACTCCAAAAGCCATAAAAATAATGAGATAGAAGAAGTGTAATTCTTAAGTAATTCTCCATGAAGCTGCCAGATTATAGAAAATTATTGTTTTTTTCTAGGTTTCCGTTCCAACGGAACCCTATTATTTAGCCCCGCGGCCGTCTGTCTATCAGCGGGATGTAACTCATGAACCGTAATAAGCAGACCTAGGATGTACTTCTATTTCTGCTATAACAACAATTAATAAAAATTATATAAAAAAATTAAGGCTCTTCTCCATTGCCAATTTAGTGGCTTGATTTTTTTCTCAATATCACATTTTTATTTTTTATTTAAAGTCCCTTAAGATCGCAGAAACTGTCAAAATATAAATTTTATATTATGGCAATAATTTGGGATGTAGTGAACTTAAATTACACTTTAATGTTAAGCCATCGATAAATTACAAAGAGGCGCTTCCATAGTTAAATTATAAGTAAGTACATTACTTAAGTTAATTATAATTAATTGTTTTATTCAAGACTATTAGGGCTGGGTCTCGATTTGGGACTATTTGTAATGGAAGTCTAAATAAAATGTAACGGTAATCTGTCCTTACTGTTGTCTCTTTAAAAATTTTCAGAATCTATGTAATGTATAAAAAATGTGTAGGTACGTGACCCTATGGGACGCCAAACGATGGATGAATGTAATTTTCTATTTGCTCTTTCAAATACTCAATCTTAACTACAAAAACAATCATCAATATTGTAAATGATCACTTCAATTTGACGCGGTCTGTATACTATATTTTTAGTTTACCATAACACATTTTACCGACTTCCATTACACACAAAAATACCTATTCATAAATCATAAGGTCTATTTTTCAATCAGGCTTGCTGCACCGCAATAATTTTACAGGCAGTACAGTCATCAAAAATTCTAAAGTTTGTATAAATAATTAATTATTTAATTAATTAAATAAAGCTTAATTATTAATGATAATATGTAATGATAAGCTAACGCAAAGTGCTACGGTTGACATTTGTTATGTGGTTCTGTTCTGTAGATAATAATGATGGAATTATTAAAGGAAATTCGATTTAAATGTGTTGTTTTACTTAAATACCTAACCCATGATGCAGCGTATGGGATAGCCTCAATATTTAGGTACATACCTGGGTCCATGGGCGCCGGCAGGACTATTTTCAGGTCTTCAAAACCCCGCCTCAAGTAGGATAGGTTTTATTTTTCCTATTCACACCCGTATCTCTCTCTCTGACATAGATACGGGTACAAGGCCGAGCAAAGGGAGCTCGAAATACCTTCCTCGTCTCGGATTTGCTAGGTTCTCTTTTTTTTTTTAAATGGTAAGTACTCCAACGAGTTATTCACTAATAAGTAATAACATATTACATATAAGAACTTATTATCTATTAGTAGGTATAGTGAATTAAGAAGTACAAAGCTTAAACATAAATCAAGAAATTATGAGAACCTTTTAACTAAACTTATTTTTTGCTACAGTGAAAGATAAATTAGAGCTACTTTGCCATATGAAGACTATAAAAGAGAATACTACATCAGATTGACTAAAATAATTAGATAATAATATTCAGTTTAAATTAGGTGGGATAGGCTCTTTTACTGCATTACACTTGTCTTATAAATATTTGTTTGAATTCCTTTATGTTTTCGTATGTAACTATATGTCGATCAATCTATAAAATGTACATGTAGGTAGGTACCTAGAAGTAAAATTTAGTTACGTAAAAAAAGGTAGAAAATATAATACCATCGTCCTATAGGCCCGTTTCAAGACGTTTTTAACCGTTCTTTAATTCTTTAATTCTTTATTGTACACCATAACAGCTTATATTAATTCACATTTAAAAATAGGTCATGTACAAAGGCGAGCTTAACTCAAAAATGAGTTAAAAACTAAACCGTAACCGTTAAACCGTGAACTCAAATGTATTCATAGAATCAAACAAAAATCACCATTCTAAGTCGGCAATAAAATTGTGACGTGCAACTACGGAACCCTACAGTGCGCGTGGCCCGACGCAGTTACTTAGGCTTTCAATAAATTAATAAAGTAAACAAAAATAAACTGAATGACTTACTTAGGTACCCGTTTTTTAAAATAGCCACCGCAGAAATGTTCTTAGTTCTTTCACCAAAAACCAACTTCAGGGACTAGAAAAAATTGCAAAATAAGCCCAGGAAGTCATTTTCAATTTGGCGCCCAGATTTACTTTTTTCTGACACGGGGTTTTACTCAAATCCAGGGCATTACTTATTATTTAAAATAATATAAGTGGAACGCTAAAAATAATATTAGATAGCATTCCAAAAATGAAAAATGTTTTCTCAAAATATTTTAAACTTATTCTGTGTAAAATGTAGCGCTGTTAACTTTCTAAACGTTCAGAAACATGAAAATGACGATTAGCTAGGATAGATTTGATAAAAATATTTTAATTTGAGCGTATGCCTGTTTTACAATATTTTATTTTTAATTATTATTTTGAAACAACTTTAATCAATTCAAACTAAATATTTGCTTTTTAAATTTTATTACAATATTTTCTATGATGACGTTTCATTTGATTACAGAACGAAAACATCCAATGATTTGGCAAGTTGTGGTTCTTAAAAAGTGCTGCTACCACTTTCTTTTTATCGAAAGTAAACAACAAACACCTTATATTATTAAACAAAAATAAAGACGTTTCTTAAATTATTTAATCACTATCAAATGTATTTGAGACGATAAAACAATTCTCAAAAGAAGTGGACGTAAAAATCGGTGAGTGTTTTTAAAAATTAGCGGTCGTCCGTTTGAGCCGTTTTCGATGCTCAAAAACCTTGTTTGTGTTGTATATTGTCATGTTATAGTGTTATATAAGTTATCATGCTGTTGCTAAGAGTATTTAATACGTACATAAGTGTAATTAAACATCCTACTTATGTGGCAGGTGAATGACCTAAACGTTTTAGATAGTTTGCTCTGTTTGTTGTATTTTTAGACACGTATTAATAATGTTCTGTTAATAATCTTGATAATTATGACACATTATACCACGTTTTCTGTCTTTTCATGAATGAAAATGCGGATAACATCTAGGAAAATTGTGATTGTATGGCATTGTGTATAACAATTTAATACATTATAAGTGTTAACACTGCAGCTTAACATTGTGTGTATAAATGTGATGTCAAAGAGGGCGTCTGTTATCGAGGCTCGCTTATCAACAGCACTTGTTCCACAGCATAAATAAGCCCAGTGTATTAATAGAACTTACCTTTTTGTTGCCAACTGCATATCATACTATATTACCTGCTACACTTATTTACAAAAATTCAACAAAACAGACGAATCTGTGTTGCACTTAGCATTTTATAATTTATCAATGGATTGCCGCTTGCATTGAATTAGCATTTTGCATGCTAATTTACTCTAAAGTTTCATTGAGATCAGTTATATAGTATACAGAAATAAAAGTAACAAAAAATTTATGATATCAATAGACAACAAAACTGTATACTAGTTAAAATACTGTTGATATTTAGACATACAGAATCAATCATGCTATACGAACTTTTTGGCACATATTTGCTCCCATGGAATCAGTTCTTTCAGAGATAAACTTTTTTATTATTAATAGAATTGCGTTTCACCAGTATCTCATCTGATTGTAAGCTGATGTAGCACGCTTGCCTAGAAGTAACCTATTCTCTCTTGAATTAAAGACACCAGCTATCAGGAACCATATACGTCATTAAAAAAAGAATGTTGCATCTTCGTATTACATATTAATTTAGTATCATCAACATCATCTGCCTAGCCTTTTCCCAACTATATTGGGATTGGCTTCCATTCAAACTGGATTCAGCTGAATGTCAGTATTTTACGTGGGGCGGCTGCCTATCAGACCTCCATAACCCATTAACTTGGTAACATGGTACTTCTTGGCAATACTGGAGTCAGATTTTTTGGCTTCTGACAATGCGTAATGACTGCCAAAGATCAAAAAATGACAGCCAGGACCAATGGCTTAATTTGCTCTCGGATGCATAGAGGAGTCTCAATATGTTAAAATGGTAGCCCATCCACAGACCAACCTTAGCAAGCGTTGCAATGTTCTACAAACTCCTAATAATTTAATATCATCAACCTTCAATTATATTCACTGCTCACAATTTTAACACAAATAAAAACAAGCTAGACTTTGGCAGTCTAGCCTGTTTTCATTTTTACTACTCCACCTACTTTGTGCTAAATTTAAAACAAAATATTTTTCAAATTAAAGTCATTTCAGTCCGTAGACGTCACGTCACCTACTCCATCAATACTCATGATTGCACATTTCTTATTAAAATGCAATCTATGCACTAATCAATGTCAAACAACTTTTACACAGGCAATTATAATTATAAATACGACTTTCAAGTCACATACCATTTCAGTAACTAATTAAAAACAATATATTGCTCTCTCGTAATTCTGATGAAAATAATTTATTTTTCTCTTGTACAGTCAATCTCATGTTAAGTCAATACTCTGACCTTAACTGGCCTAGTGCTATATAGAATTTGAATAGATGGCTAGATCACCTTATATTAGTTTTATTACCACTGTCATGCAGCCTACCATATTAGGCATAGTTTGCACTATCAGGGAATGGGTGCCTTTGACCAAGCAATCAATGGTTCAGTACATTTTGTTGAGTTATGCATAAATAAAATGTATGGGGCAAGCAACTTTTTTTCGCGGTTTCAGTGTTAGTCCTATAGTAAAAGTTGTTCATAATGATGAGTACTATTACCTCTTTTCATGTATTGCATTTATTTTGTAACATATACTGTATTGGTCTGCAACAGACCTTACCCCAAAGTCATTACTTTTTCTTATAGTTAATTTCAAATTGCCGTAACAACCATCAATGCATCGTAAAAATACTTGTTTATGTCCATTTAAGCATGTATTGTCTGCAAAGGCTTTAAATAGTTTTTTTTATCACATAACCAGACGGTTTGTGACAAAAATGTTGTAAAAGTGTAACAATGGGTCTGGTATATCAAGAAGGTTTGTAAACTTATTTTTAATAGTAAATCTTCCATAGATAACATACTCGATTTTGTCGCCTGACCATAACCCAACATTTTGTTCAAAAAAAGTGAACCCATACTCATTTTTTTTTTAGTTTAATATGGGTTTGCTCTTGACTCTAGTCTAGGTCATAGATGACAGAGGCAAAGTCAAATTATGTTTTACGTCCGTGTTTGGTTCACACAAGTTCATGTGTGTAGTACCAAATTTGAACTGCATCGGTTCAGTAATCTACTGGATCAAATCTACCTCAGTTCAGAAGGTCCTATATATATACATTGATCCTATGAAACAGTATTAAGGGTTTGGTGTTGCATAATATGGATGTTGGAACCCTAAAAATACCTGTAAATAAAAAACTCAAACTAAATAAGCTAAACTAATGAAGAAGACGGATAGATAGAATATACTTATTGCACCCTAAAATAATTACACAGCAGATAGCAGAATGTAGATGAGGAGCCAACATAAAGCGCAGGCCACACCGCCAGCTAGCGAGCGAGCTGGCGAGCTGGCCGGCGAAGCGAGGCGAGGGAAACTAAACAAACTTAGCGGAGCTTTGGCGAGCTAAACTATGTTGGTTCACACCAAAAACTACGGACGGACGGACGAGCGTGCGAACGGTCGGGCCGAGCGAGCATCGTTTCACCTCTACATGCTTCGGTTCACACCGCGAACTACAGAGCTAAGCTACGCTAACGAGGTGAACGAATAGCATCGCGCTTGCGTTTTATCGCTGACGTAGCTTATCTCTGTAGTTCTGGGTGTGAACCGAAGTATAAAAAGAGGTGAAACGATGCTCGCCCGGCTCGCTCGCTCGCTCGCTAGCTTAATGTCTTGTAAAACTAATTTTACATGTTAGATTTTTATCAAGTAGAATTTTTCCTATTCATAGCCAAAATAAAAAAATCTTGACATGATAAATGTGCCCAACAGTTGTAGCATGTTTTTATTAAAAGGTAAAAGCAGCACTTTGCCCACTAATTTATTAATGTAATGTGAGAATCTCATGATATTTTGTTCCTTACTTAATATACGCAGAGCTGGAACATATTCACTTCATTATGAATGCATTTAACATTCAGTTTAGATAAGGAACTCGTCAAGCGACATATTGAATTAAAAATTATTTAAAAATTTAAATATGAGTGTTTAAATTTTCTTATCATTTATTAACTAGAGATTGATCAGACAAGATGCAGTATAGATTAAAACCATTATCCAGATGGCCATCTAGACAAAGTAAATTAGTAAAAATAAAATTAGACTATTTCAATTTTGTTTGATAGGTTGTGCAATATGTGTTAAATAAAAAGAAAAAAAAATGTTTTGGTTTTGTTTAGTTGCTTGGTAAAGCATTAAGTCCGTCTTTGTTCTTGTGTGTTGCATTAGGTGTTAATAAACAAATAATATTGGGAAAAAGTTCAAGTGATTGTTTAAAAAGATGCATGAATTTCAGATAGTGTGTTTGAAATAAACTAATATTTTACCGCAGTCAAACTTTTTAATTTAAGTAATTATTATTACAATTTAATGTAACTCAAAATGAAAAGTCATTTATTCAAATTAGACTGAGTGCCAGCACTTTTAAACGTCAACCTTTACATAAAGACAATCCTTCAAGACACCCGGCCATTACCTCTTTCTAGTGTTTTAGCTGGGAAGAATAAGTGTCGCAACTAACTCCCCAGCCAAGTTAAGCAAAGTTAAAAATAGAATTTATACAATAGTACCCAAAATAATTAACAAAATATAGTTAACGTTATTTTAATTATCTGTCACTATAGTAACACTTCATTGACTGACTGGATCTTATAAAATAAAATAAAAAAAACCCGTTTGAAAAAAGTTCTTTGAAAAAATATCTTATAATAATGAGAAACATAATTCTTACATCCATCACCTTTTCCCCAGTTCGCACAATGTCCAACGCTTCAGTGAGCATAAAGTTCCGGAGTGGTCTTACCCCATCAGACCCGGAACAACAGCCAGTGCTCATAGTGGGGCAGGCAGCCCACCTCAGTGCCTTGCACTGGGACGATGTTAGGTGCAAGCTGGAGCCCAGAGTCAGTGAAGAGGTAAGGAGTGTTCATGTAATAGACATCTAGTGTAAACAGCAGCTGGCGCCATGCGCGTGCAGTAGACTACAGTAAGGGTAGGCCAGCCCAAAAATAATGGCCAAAAAAAAATTCCTTTCAAGTGGACGAAAATTCGCATCGTCATTATCGTGATTTCAACCCTGAATAATGTGGTGTTTTGTTTTTGGGCATTATGTATGACCTGGCCTACCCTTACTGTAGCCTACTGCACGCCCATGGCTGGCGCTCATAGTGGGGCAGGCAGCCCACCTCAGTGCCTTGCACTGGGACGTTGTTAGGTGCATGTTCTTTTGAGGACAGTACCATACAGAGTTATTTAACTAATCAATTGACTGTAATTTACTTTCGCCCTGTGTGTAGCGTGGCGTAGGTGGAAAAGAAACTACGCACGGCAAAAAAACCTCTCTTTTGTTTACACTGAATAAAAAATATCAATATAGCGTTTCTTAAGCAGGACATTTAAAATCGCCTAACAAAACAAGTCAATCCTAATCCGAACTAATATAATAAATGCGACGGTGAGTTTGCTTGTTTTTACGGTTTTCTAAACCGCTGAACCGATTTTGATGCATTTTGGTACAGAGATAGAAAGATTTTTGGAGAAAACCTATATTAACGCAAGCGAAGCGGGAAATGCTAGTTTCCTTATAAATTGTGCTCTTTTTGTTGGACTCAATAAATAATCAACCATTCATCCCTCAGGCATGGCGCCGCGGCCTCCAATGCGTGACGTCGTCCCCGGGCGACACGTGCGAGCTGTGGCCGCGCGCCGCGTCCCTCGCCACACTGCCGGCGCGGCGCTCCAGACACGCCGCCCCGGCCAGGGGCTACGCCCTCGCCAAGATTGTGAGGTCCACGCAGCGGTCCGGCGATGAGACCATTGTGGTAACAATAGAATAGAATACTCTTTATTATGTACACCATACATATAAGTTACAGAAAAGATAGATAAAGAAAAACATTACATAGGGTGACACAATAGACGGCCTGTTCGCTAATAGCGATCTTTTAAAGACAAGCTTTCAAAGAATAGAATAGAATTGAAATACACGTCATTACGAATTGTCAGACGCCAGTAAATCAGACTCCAGTCTTGCCAAGAACTACCGTTTTACCGAGTTAATGGCTTGTGGAGGTCTGGTAGGCAGCCGCTCCACGTAAAATACTGGTATTCAGCTGAACCCGGTTTGACTGGAAGCCGACCCCAATATATGTAGTTGGGAAAAGGCTAGGCAGATGATTTTGCTTCATGTTAGTGTTACATAGGTGGATTTAATGCAACAAGATATTCGGACCAACCTTAAGTTCATTGATAAAGTTTTATATCCCTCCCTCCACAATCCTGGCATAATGACTCAATCACACTTTCGTCCTGCAGTTGGTATGCCGCAAACGCGACGCCCTAGCCAGCGCCGTCAGCATAGCCCGCTCATACCCGCTGTTCCAAGCTCGCTCCGCCGCCGCACCGCTCAGCACCGCGCCTCCTACGCAAAACACCAGAGCTGTAGCCGTCGAGATATATCTGCTCAAGGAGGATAAGCAGGGTGAGTGTGACGTCACGAGCTCGCTCCGCTCCGCAACACACCAGCGCCGTGGCCGTCGAGATATATTTTCTGTAGGAGGACAAGCAGGGTGAGTGTGACGTCACGAGCTCGCTCCGCTCCGCAACACACCAGCGCCGTGGTCGTCGAGATATATTTTCTGTAAGAGGACAAGCAGGGTGAGTGTGACGTCACGAGCTCGCTCCGCTCCGCAACACACCAGCGCCGTGGCCGTCGAGATATATTTTCTGTAGGAGGACAAGCAGGGTGAGTGTGACGTCACGAGCTCGCTCCGCTCCGCAACACACCAGCGCCGTGGCCGTCGAGATATATTTTCTGTAGGAGGACAAGCAGGGTGAGTGTGACGTCACGAGCTCGCTCCGCTCCGCAACACACCAGCGCCGTGGCCGTCGAGATATATTTTCTGTAGGAGGACAAGCAGGGTGAGTGTGACGTCACGAGCTCGCTCCGCTCCGCAACACACCAGCGCCGTGGCCGTCGAGATATATTTTCTGTAGGAGGACAAGCAGGGTGAGTGTGACGTCACGAGCTCGCTCCGCTCCGCAACACACCAGCGCCGTGGCCGTCGAGATATATTTTCTGTAGGAGGACAAGCAGGGTGAGTGTGACGTCACGAGCTCGCTCCGCTCCGCAACACACCAGCGCCGTGGCCGTCGAGATATATTTTCTGTAGGAGGACAAGCAGGGTGAGTGTGACGTCACGAGCTCGCTCCGCTCCGCAACACACCAGCGCCGTGGCCGTCGAGATATATTTTCTGTAGGAGGACAAGCAGGGTGAGTGTGACGTCACGAGCTCGCTCCGCTCCGCAACACACCAGCGCCGTGGCCGTCGAGATATATTTTCTGTAGGAGGACAAGCAGGGTGAGTGTGACGTCACGAGCTCGCTCCGCTCCGCAACACACCAGCGCCGTGGCCGTCGAGATATATTTTCTGTAGGAGGACAAGCAGGGTGAGTGTGACGTCACGAGCTCGCTCCGCTCCGCAACACACCAGCGCCGTGGTCGTCGAGATATATTTTCTGTAAGAGGACAAGCAGGGTGAGTGTGACGTCACGAGCTCGCTCCGCTCCGCAACACACCAGCGCCGTGACCGTCGAGATACATTTGCTCAAGGAAGACAAGCAAGGTGAGGGTGACGTCACGAGTTCGCTCCGCTCCGCAACACACTAGAGCTGTGGCCGTCGAGATACATTTGCTCAAGGAGGACAAGCAGGGTGAGGTGAACCGATGACCTGCCGCGAGTATCCGCTGGATGCGAGACGCACAGATGGATGTGGTCAGCTGATATGATGATGATGATGATACAAATCCACTACTATACCTACAAAGGTTCCTCCAATCACACCCTATTCACCTTAATCCATCCACACAGATGCTACACGTTTCTTATAAAAGCCGTCTTTCAGACGGTGAATCAGAAGACGAAGGCATTGGACCCCTCGACGCCGCTCTATGTGATAACACGCTATCAGCCGACGAGGTGCAGACCCTACAGGACGCGTGTGACGCGACCAGGCTGGCTGCGAGGATCACTGACACGCCCGCCAACTTTATGAACGTGGATAAGTTTATTGAGGTAGGATATTGTGCTATGTGTCGTAACGACTAGTTTCAATAACCAACAGTAGCTGAAACGTCATGTTTGAAAGGCAAACATGACGTTTCAGCTACTGAATCTACTGATGGTAGCTAATTTGACAAACTCCAAGCATTTTTTTCAATTAAACCATTTTTGAATTGTCAAGGTCGGCCTGTCCAAATAGATGAAACTA
The DNA here is from genome assembly GCA_002192655.3 of Mamestra configurata. Taxonomy (NCBI): domain Eukaryota; kingdom Metazoa; phylum Arthropoda; class Insecta; order Lepidoptera; family Noctuidae; genus Mamestra; species Mamestra configurata. The sequence continues at coordinate 87,353 of NDFZ01004435.1, forward strand.
TTTGCACTTTCCAAAGCGTAGCATTTATGGAGAAGAACGCGCAAGAAACTCCACGGACACTCTTTTAAATCAATGTTTTTTACAATGATATGGTTACATCATTCGTGTGAAAATTAAACAAACATTATGTGAGAACGATGTAGAAAGACTTGTACGATCAAGCGTCCGAAGTAAAAGACAGTTGTTTAACCTTTTGCACGCCACTGTCACGTATACATGACAAGCCAGCGCGTGCCCTGTACGCCAAGCGTCACAAAAATGTGACAAAAAGTACGGCGAATTTGTGGCTTGGCGTCGGGAGCACGCCGATGCGTTTATGCTCTGGCGTTCAAAAGGTTAAAGGTAGGTACGTTATTGAGGCTGGCCGTTAGTGGATAGGGTTGAGTTAAGTTAAGAAACCGTGTGTTTTCTGAACAATTTTGTTCGCAATAGGAAGCATGCTTGGTAGCAAAAGAGCTGGACATCCCCGAGCCCACCATAATCAGGGGCGAGGAGCTGAAGGCACGCGGCATGGGCGGCATCTACGGCGTGGGGCGAGCCGCCGCCGCGCCGCCCGCGCTGCTGGCGCTCTCCTACCGCGCGCC